>CAKMRK010001013.1:0-68207 GCA_928213465.1 Penicillium sclerotigenum | reverse complement strand
TGTTTTGTAATTAAAGTTATGTAATCAAGGCTCCATATAAATTGTAAGCAGAGCCGATACAGAAATGCAGAGATTTGAACACCATTGATTGGACCCCCTATTTTACCATACAACTTGATTTGACAAGTCATGCAAACTGACAAAAGAGGTGTCTACAGCTCGGCTCCAAAAGAGTTACCTTTGTTACTAAGTTGAGAGAAATCCAGAACTCCTCTTCCTCTAGCCTTGATGGCGATGATGGCTGGTTTCCACTTCACAGAGCAAAAGTTGGGCAATGATCTTGTCTCGTCGATTTATAGTCTTCTGGACTCAATAGGTGTCCCAAACGTTCTTTGGGACAACTATCTACTCACTGTTTATGGAGTTCCCACAATTGTGGATGTCAGTATTGTCTCAATTGTCCAGAGCATCAACTAATTTCTAACAGGGAGCAGCTTTTGTTATTCCGGATGATCTCGCCTGGGTCGCATTCTCTTCACTCATGAGTGCTGGGTTTTTACCCATCTTCTCACAATCAAATCCTTCAGACTGAGAAAAGTAATAACCTCTTTGGTTTGAGATCACTATTTTCCTAGTCTTCAAGTCTTAGAAGTCATAATTGAAATGAGGTCCTAGAGCTGAGGAATACTCGAAAATAACAAATTAAGCAAGCAGGCTTGGCGGGTCAACTGACACAACTGGCCAATCAGCGACATCCAACTCAGCCTTGGGGAGCGGAACATTTGACCCAAAGCGGTTAGATTGCGAAGCCAAATAACCTCAACGTGGTTGCTTGGGGCTGTTTTTTATTTTCCTTTAGTGCGATATATTCTGATTTTATAGCCTTCTAAAGCCTAGTCCTCACTAGATAGACTTATTCCTCGAGACCTGCAGTGTCCGTTTTGGGATCCACGCTCCGCTCCCCGCAACTCAGGTCTTCACCCGGCCATGCCCGGTGTCCCAACAGGTCGGGCTTGTGACGCATGCCGCAAGCAGAAGAAAAAGGTATGTGCGATAAACAGGTGGCACATATTTTTATTCCTAATCAAATGTCAAGTGTGATGAGAAACAACCTGCGTGTGGACGATGTCTTCGTCTGAAAGTGAGCTGTGTAGGGTCCGGTCAGCAACGATTCATGTTCAAACAGCAACAATTCTTCCACAAATCAAACCAAAGAGGCCAAATGACTCTCGTACCAAGATCAAAACCAATAGAGGAAGAAAAATATTCCTTTGAAATACCCCGGGCATGTCCTGGCAATAGTATGGCATCATTGGCCAATTCGTTTGTCGGCGCAATAAATCGATCCACTGACCTCCGGTACAATTTGTGGTGGTCTTTCGGCATTTTCCTAGAAGATGTACCCCGGCGACTCGGCAGTAATGAGGCCCTCGACCGTGCAGTTGACGCTGTGACCATTGCCCACGCAGGCTTCTGCACCCGCCAACCAGCCTCGACCGAGGCACTAGCCAAGTATTCATCTGCGCTCAAGACCCTAAGAGTCTATCTAAATGACCCGGTCCAGGCGAGCGCTTCCAGTACTCTATGTGCCGTTATGATACTTTTAATCTGCCAAACATTCATCGGAAACAACGGGCAAATGATGTCAGGGCATGCGCAAGGGGCCGCCAGTATTCTGCAAGCACGAAAAAACTTTGGGCCACGCGATGACTTTGAGCGTAAAATGTTCCTCTCTTTACGGGGAAGTGTGGTAAACCATCCATCACTCCCATCACTTTCCTAAGCCAGGCTAACCACACCCCCAGTTGTTCGAGTCCCTATACAATGATGCTATCGACCTGAGTCCTGAGGAGTGGGATACCTTAGTTACAAATGACTTTGACCAAGATCAACCCGAAGGCCAGATTTTGCGATGTCTAGCACGGGCCCCGGGCCTAATCAAACGCGGTAAACGAGCTATACGCGAGGGCGAAGATTTAACACTCTTGACAATGGAAGTCCGACCAATATACGAAAAATGCAAATTGCTCCTGGACGAACTAAATCTCCGAACAGCTGAATTTGAAACATCGGAGGTCAGTAGTATGAAAACCTTCATGGCCCAGATCTTGCGAGCACATTATCTCCGCACCCATGGAATTGGCCTCGCAATCACAACATTTTTCAATTGCATACTTCAGGCGTTGGACCCCAGTGACTACGCCTACAGGGTAGAATCGAGGTCTCTTGTTCATGATACTCTTGTACATGCTCAGAAGTCCAATGTGTACAGACCTGTTGGAGCAGGATACGTAATAATGTGTCTATCAGCAGCATGGGCCGTTACCGCAGACCCCCACCTACGGTCTA
This sequence comes from Penicillium sclerotigenum, assembly GCA_928213465.1. Classification (NCBI taxonomy): domain Eukaryota; kingdom Fungi; phylum Ascomycota; class Eurotiomycetes; order Eurotiales; family Aspergillaceae; genus Penicillium; species Penicillium sclerotigenum. The sequence continues at coordinate 65,918 of CAKMRK010001013.1, read as the reverse complement.
TCGTGGAAGTCACCTTGATTGATTACCACGGTGACTTTGTGTCCCAAACTGGTGGGAATATACACCGGGAGCTTGAACGGGCGAGTGAGAACCTACGGCTCGGATTGACTGCCCAGGATAATGCAATTTTTAGCTCCTGAGAACATAGAGCTGTGTGATATACCCAGACATGACTTATTACATTGATTCTGTGGTTACTGGTATCAGGCACGGTTGCGAGGTAGGCCGCAGTTCACTCCTGAACATCTCGAACAATGCGGGGATGTCGAGCCCAGTTGCCCGGCGTCAGCTATCGGATGCGCCATTGCTCAAAACATCGAATCATGGGTCCACTTGGACATGTATGGGTCTTGTTGAATTGACAATGGTAACGAAAGGTGGGCCAAGATTGAATACTACTTGGGCATCCTTGTAGCACATGGCTCTTAGGTTCAATTGTTCAATTGATCTCTTGATAGCTGTATTGAAAGTAATCTGATTATATGTAGATTCCAGGTTACCAATTCAAACTCACAGGTAGAAGAAGTCTTATACAAGTGAATGACGCCTGATAGACAAGGCTATCTGGTTATCGGAATCATCCCCAGGTCTACCACTCACGTACACATTGCCTGCCTTCATCTAATCTCACTTCCAATAGTCACTGCACTATCACTCAGATGTCATCTGCTCACCTTTCCGCTCTTCCCATTAACCTCAACTGCTCATGCACCCGCTCATGTCTCATCTTAAATTTCATTCTCTACTTTTCTTGATTACTTCTACAGATCGTCTACAGATCGCTACGACCTTTCAACACCAGTACAAGGTCAAAAAACAGTTTGTCGCTCTTCACCATCCGGCTAAGTATCTGTTTGCGCCTTTGTGATAACCACTTCCACTCGATCCTTCTCACAACTATCACATCCTCGGCACTCAGTACTTCGACAGTGCCTCTGGCGACAGCAACCATGTCGCTTGTTAATCTACCCACAGAGGTAATACTCATGATTGAGAGCAACTTGAATTCGGTAAGAGACCTCAATGCGTTGATTTGCACGAGCACGCGTTTTGCCTGCATGTTTGAAGAGAAGCTCTACAAGGACTGCTCACCACGTCAACACGAGTATATTATCCTATGGGCAGCCAAGCGAGGTCTCGATGGCACAATTCGCAAGTGCCTAGAGGCTGGCGCCAAGATTGCACGACGAGATAGATTTAGGTCTCATTTGGCCGCTCGCGATGCCCCCGAGGCTTTGAAAGTCATCCCACGACATCCGAAATCACACCCATTGACCGCAGCAGCCGAAGCTGGTTCTATTTCTTGTGTCCGTCTTCTTCTTAGAAGAGGCGTCAATCCCAACTTGCTGGATGAACACTACGAGACCCCGATGAGACAGGCCGCAGGAAATGGCCATGTTCGCATTGTTGAGCTGTTACTTGACCACGAGGAAGGCGCATTCAAAGGTGCGTTCAAGCTGCGACGACCTCTCAAGCTTGCTGCCGCTCGCGGTCATTTACCCGTACTCAAAGTTCTTTTCTCTTTCCTCGAGCGTGGGGATCGGATTCTCACCGTCAAAGATGCTGCGCAGATCATCCTGTACGAGGGACTATGGCACGGCGAAGAAGGTGTCGTCGGATATGCCCTTGAAAAGGGTGCCGATGTAAATGATGACAATTCGAAGTTCGCGTGGCGGTTCACTCCTGATTTGCGTCCAGATGAACCCCCCGACAGACCACGACCTAAGCTATTCCAATCACACAAGACGTTAGGGAGAATTCGAGGTATCAGCACCCCTGGCTGGACAACTGAAACACCAAATGCACTCCACGCTGCTCTCATCGGTGGTAATATGGACCTGGTTAAGTTGATCGTTTCCCATGGGTTTGACATTGGGGGGGTTAGGCCCGCCCTGCGAAACGCAATCCTTCGGGGAAATACCGGAGTCATCTCCCAGTGGTCAAGCCTGGGGAACCTGCTCAACATTAACATGCTTTATGAGACTGTTCATCATTCTAATCCGGTTTTCGAGGAGTACATCAAGACCTGCGTTGGCAGCACATTGAAAGCACTAGGACTCGAGACTTGATCAGAGTGGTACATTTTTTTGTTCTGCAGTACACCGAGAGATCATCACGACACATATTCCTCTCCGAAAAAGAAGCATTTGATCAATCGCACATTCGTCTTGCATTACTCTCTGGTCTTTAGTTGTTTCGTTTTTTCTATCTTCCGTCCAGAATGTGAAGATCTCAAAGACAGGTCACAAGACATTACAAAAAGAAAACCAAAAAAAGAGGCATTTGAACTGTGAAATTAAGCATTTGAACATTCAAAATCTCCTTGTTGTCAGGACTCCCTAAGTAGGCCGGTAAAACAGCTATTAGTTAGTGTATAGCAAAAACAACTAGGACATGACATGCCTTAAAAAGGCTTGTAGTCCGTTCATGTAGCAGTATACTTCGCATGGACATAGAAGGATGAATACTGAGATGAATACTGGGATGAATACTGGGATGGATACTGGATTAATAGCCTACACATTGACCCGACAAGAGGTCGGGGTAAGAAGTGGATAGGTAACTATCTGCCTTGGATGCTGTCACATGCTTAGCCTCACAGGCGTACATAAGAGGCCAACTGCATTTACTTCTTAACCTCTTGACCTCCTAGAACATACCGATGTAATTGCTCCCGTATTTGAGTCGGATATCCATACTATTAGAAGAAAATCCTCAAAGGACTTTGTTGAACCATGGAAGCGCTATGTAGATTATCCGCAATCATCCATCCTCCATATACATCCCATTAGCCCATCTGGTTCCCTAAAGAAACCATATCTTCCTCGGAAGGAGGCCGCATCATCCACTCATCTTGGATGAGCTCGTAAGAGTTTGCCCTCACTTCCGGATCCCAAACAAGTATTTTGTGTATGAACCGGAGAAACTGGTCTTTTTCTTCGCCAGGTGGGATTGTGGTGACGAAGTCCTCGAAAGAGGTTTTGGGGATGGGGGGCTCGGACACCCAGTTGCCTATAGAGAGTCTTTGATAAGATTAACTTTCCTAGGATGTGAAGATAAATGCAAACTTACCGTGTTGATCGAAATAGGTTGAGAAGAGTGGGCTTTTGCGAATCATCTCCAGTGGTGGAAGACCCAGATATCCAATATACTGGGCCAGTGCCAACGGAAGAACATATTGATTGTCCACCGGATCAATAGGGTTGAATAGATTCTTTCCTTCCATGAGCTCAAGCGTCTAATTATTTGATACTCCAGTTAGACATACTATTACAAATTGTACGCGTATTGGTACTTACCATGACACCGAGAGACCACACATCAACGGGATATTCCCAAGGCAGGCCTAAGAGGACCTCTGGGGCTCTGTATAAATCAGGCATCCACCAATCCTGGTTAGTCTGCCCTTCTGCTAGTCGCATTTGCCCAAAATCAGCAAGGACCGGGAGCCCTGAAAGCTCCACCTTGGTTTCCCGGGTTTTGTAGACGGGAGCCGCTCCATCGGTCGTGCTTATGGGAATACTAGGGTCCCTCAACTCGTGGTCCTCGATTTCCTTGAGGCTACTATCATCCTCAAGTTGCATCAGAACATTCTGAGGCGAAATATCTGCTCGAAGTATGATGAGTGGGTAGATATTAAAGGCCCCACCATCATCACTTGAACCTACCAGTATGGATAACACCGCAGGTTGAATGAAACCAGTTAATGGAAAACCACAAGCGGTGTATGATGGATTTCACAAGAAGCTTAGGCAGGACGCCATTTGGAAATGTCTCCTGTAACACACGAATACTCTGGCCTTGGGGTTTTGAGGCAATGCAGTAGTGTCGGCCATAGAGGGAAGGCTTATCGATTTCAAAGATATCGTCTGCAAGACGCGTAAAGCCTACCCCGGGGAGGTCGCGTTGATCGGTGTCCGCGAATCTTTTCAAGCGCCGTAGCATGTTGATCTCGTTAAGAACCGGGGAAGATTCGGTATCTTGACTAACACATACTTTAAGTGAAGTGTACTGCTTTGCCCTATAGAGTTGTGAATACTAATATCCCCGACAATATTTCTCAGAAACGGATATGATTTGCAAACCTCAGATCCCAGGCAAGCCAGACGGTGGAATACGCGCCGTATCCCAGCTTTGCAATAACCCGGTACTGGTCTTTAAATACCTCGCCAATTTCGACGGGATAGTAATGTCTTTCATGATACCGCGGCAACCTCTGTTCTTCGATTGCTTCTCCGACAGCCATCACGTGGTTTGGTCGACAAATTGTCCGAGGTACTTGGGGGAAATGTGGTCGTGTGAATCGCCATAATGAGCCAGGGAGAAGACGCATTTCGGAGATACTTGGTTGAGGAGGTCCCACTAGACATGAGATCACGCCCTTGCGCTCTCTAACGTTACGGGAGGGCTCCAGCTATCTCATCTGCTTAGGTAACTTGCTCCATAGCCCCCTGGTAGCCCCTGGGTACCCGACGCGCCGCCTCCACATGTAGGGACATACAAGCCAGGGCTATTTACATACTCCTGGGAGATATCTTTTCCTTTTCTCTCTTTTCACCATTTATTTTTGAACAATCTCCCAGGAGTCTAATGTAAAAGTGTCTTGATATATATATGCAAGAAACCGTGTTAGCCAACAAGTTGCCTAAAACGACACTCTGTGCCTTAAGTCGCCGGGATTCCAAAGAGGCCTTAGTTCTTCGCCCTGTTGAATCTATCTTATGACCTGAGTCTAGTGGTCCGGTATGAAAATGCCTTGCAACACTCTTAGACATATGCTAGTGTTTTGGGACTATGCCGTTCGTGGCGCCCTTTCATCTGGCCCTAAACCAGCTGTCTCAAAGCCTAACAAAATATCACATAGCCGTTGATGTAGAATATATTTCGAGCTCAGCGTGTACCTCTATCTCCTGGAAATACCCGAAGCAGCTTTTGCAGTCTCGGCGCCTATGAGCCGTTAGAACCCGTTATAAAGAGAGGCATGGACTTGCCCTCCAGAGTTTCAGTAATAATGAGTTTCTGTACTATTAGAAAGCTTAGCTGCGACTTAAGAGATGAGCCACGTAGTTAGACATGATATTACAAGCCTCAAAATACATACATTTTAAAAATGATAGTTCAAATGTTTGTCCAGGGGATAGATGCAAGTGAGCAAGTAATCTACTATAGAGAGAGAGGCATAGATGTTTGACATTATATTAACTGCGTGCCCGAATCCCTAATCACAATGCAGTTTGTTCTTCTGCTTTGTCCATTGATTTGTCTATTGGCTATAAGTTTTTGTTTGAATCAATTTTTTCCTGTCTTGCCAATCTCGCTCAACCCACGCCTTCTCTTCATCTTCCATTTCCCTTAACACCCCTCTACCCCACACTCCTTCAATCCCTAACAAGCCCTAGCAAGAGCTTTTCTTGCGTGACGACTGGACATCATGGCATCCCACCATCTTCGCAGAAACACATCTGAGACTGGAGGGCACATGAGCCTTGTCAAACGTGACACGGATACTTCCAAAGCATCGAGAAGCGAAAATACCAGCTTGGAGGAGGAGCTCATAACGGCACCTTTATTTTCACTGTCTGCCTGCGAGACTTTGGATACCGAGAAAACCCTCAACGGAGACGGAACCTTGTACTCACAGTATGGACTGCTTGGTATGCGTAATCGACCTTCTAGCAATACACTGACACAGGAGGATCTTGTGTACACCAACGTGTCAGCACCTTGGTCTGCCTTCATCTGCGGTAGCCAAGGAAGTGGCAAGAGCCACACTCTGTCCTGTTTGTTGGAGAATGCGCTGATCGCATCATCCCCTGCTGGGAAGCTGTCGTCGCCTCTGGCTGGACTGGTCATTCACTATGACAAGTTCACGGCCTTTTCCAGCACGCAGCTGTGCGAGGCGGCCTACCTTCACTCTTCCGACATCCCTGTTCGAGTTCTAGTGTCGCCCACAAACTACCTTGCCATGAAAAATGCATACGAAACATTGGCACGCGGTTCGAAAATGCTGAAGGTCCAGCCGCTGTATCTGCCCCAGAAGGATCTCAACATTAGCATGATGAAGACCCTGATGGGCATCGGCAACAGAGCCGAGCAGCCTCTCTACATCGAGGTATGTCAACACATTTGTCATCTATGCTGACCATGTACTAATAAACTACTTACATAGGTCGTGATGAAAATTCTTCGAGACATGGCCATAGCCAACCAGGGGAAATCTGGCTTTAACTACAACGCATTCAAACTTCTTCTGCAGCGTGAGCAGTGGGTGAAGGGTCAGCTTATGCCTCTTAATATGCGCTTGGAGGTTCTTGAATCGTTCTTTGAACCGGGATCTGTGCCTGGCGGAAGTCCCGACAAGTCAAAGACATATGATGTCGATGATATCTGGAAGTTCCCTCCAGGCACTTTGACAATAATCGACTTAAGCTGCCCCTTTGTTGGCCAAGAAGACGCGTGCGCTCTTTTCAATATCTCAGTTTCTTTGTTTTTGAAGAATCGCCGAGATACGGGTCGCATCATTGCCCTTGATGAGGCGCATAAGGTTCGTGGACCCCCGATCGCTTGAGTCATTTATGTTTTTTTTCCTTACTAACACTTGATTTAATTGTAGTTCATGACTTCAACCTCTCCAGAAGCCGCGGATCTAACGGAGACATTGCTCTCTATAGTCCGCCAGCAGCGACATCTGGCCGCGCGAGTGATCATAGCAACACAGGAGCCAACCCTTGCGCCGGCACTGCTTGAACTTTGCAACGTGACGATCATCCATCGTTTTTCGTCACCGGCTTGGTTCAAGTCAATCAAGTCACACATCGCGGGAGCAGGGGTTGAGAAGCTTGGTTCAGAGACCACGGCCTCCGCGACTATCTTTCAGAAAATTGTCCGCTTGCCGACTGGAGAGGCTTTGGTGTTTTGCCCAACAGCCCTGTTAGACATTGTGAAGCACAACGATCAGCAGAATGAGGAGTCTTCGAGTGTCACCTCTTCCAGTCGTCTAGATACCCCAGATGGCCCATCCTCTGCGGGCAGTGCTCACGTTCCGACGACCGACCCGGATTCTCAAGATGAGCCTACTTCGAATCGTGTCGTTCAGCTCGGAACTGCGTATGCCCACATTCGAGTGCGGAATCGGATCACCGTTGACGGTGGCCGCAGCATGCTTCAGCGTTAAAGATGCTCCCTAGGGTAAGTGGAAACGAAAGATGCATTTACCGTGCATGAAAATTGCCCTCTATGGATTGACTATCTACAAAGTGGAATTCTGTGTGCTACCTAAAGGTAAGAGGTGACCAATACGGTGGTTGGAAAAGGCTTGTTCTCGCATCTAGTCACAGCGTAAAATAAAAACCCTCATTATGCACAGTCCATTCGTAAGACGAATACCCCGTGAGTATACCCAATTTTCGATTTAGATTTCCCTTGCACAATTCCACGTCATATTTGTGCTTTGATAAAAATGCTGACGACGACTCCCCAATTCCAGGACCAAACAGAGACTCTTAAGATCAATGGGTTAGACAAGATGCACTACGAAGCCAAACGTAGGTTGGGCCGACAGTGGAAGTGTCGGAGAGCACAAAGAGATGGCCGAGACCAAACGAGGACCTTTTATTACGACAGTCAAGACAAGAATCTGTCCCGACAAGTAACCTGGATAACTTTTTTTTGGACTATTTTAATCTCTCCCAAGGATCATCCAATAAGTGCTGTTCCGACCTTGTGTTCATGCTTCGTGCAACTTCTTATGTACTCCAAGGCCCCCTCTTAGGCAACCTTTTTGAAATCTCAGAGCCTCTCTGAGGGAGAGGTTGCCTTTGGGACGAATAGAATATAATGTGAAGGAGGTAATTATTTACCATTTTCATGTCATTTTCGTGCTGTGGGCCGGGAACTGGGTTGAAAATGTGAAACACCTAGTCCCTTGGCTTTGTCCTACTTGCGCTCATCACGACCAAGAGGACACAAAACCCAATACTTCCGGTGTGCTTAGACCTTTCGGAGTTGTTGTCCCACATTTAGTGATTGAGTATAATGGAAGTCAATGATTGTGAAGTAGATTTGAGTGAGCTTTCGGGGGGGGGGGGGTGTCTATAGTTCTGTAAATATATCTAGTTCCATATAAGATTGATCAATATGAGCTTGATTAATGTAGGATATTTTGATATATCTGTAAGCTTCGGAATGGCTTCATATCCATAGGATCAGTCAATACATCATCAGCCATCAAGATGCTCCAAAACAGCTCACCATCTTGTGAATCCCTGGCCCTCGGCATTGAATCTAAACGGGCCGCAGCAGTCGGTCCCTAGGGGACCCGTATCCCAGCCAATGACCAAGATAGCACTGAGTAAATAAACAGGAAAGGTATTATAAAATCTTTTTCCATTGCGATACGGACAGGAACTATGACGCGCGGCCAGTCAAAATCAGAGACGTTGTACATCATAGAGTGAGTCGACGAAAAGTTCCTATCTGGGCTGAAAATGAAGTTGCAAGAGACAGAATCAACCGTACCTCCTCTAGATCTCTCGGACTGCCACAGGGTAGTAAATTGACATCATGGGAACAAGAGAATGCGGTCCTCTAATTATCTTTTTGTACCCCCGACACAGACCTGGGAGCACGAGGCGTGATGGATCAAGGCACCACGGCAAATCAGCCCAAAAATAAAGATTTGCCATTGACCTTTTAAGACCCTACGAGAGATATAGCCTCCTGTGACGGTCATAGAGACTATAAAGTATCATAGTCCCATCTTATGTCGCCCCTAGCTTTACTTTCCTCCTCACGAAATATTATATTGTGGCCTGACCTTCCCAAGACTGACTCTTTTCATCGAATTCCTTCACTTGATATACTTGATATACTTGATATTGGGTTGGTTATCACTGAAGCTAATCACTATGCGGATGAACATCATCTCGTTGGTAGCTCTGGCTGCTTCAGCTGCAGGTATGTTTTGTTTATTGTTCATTTTTGTTTCTGAAGAATATAAATCAATCTAACCCTCAAATTAGGTCTCACTGTCACCTCCCCCCGGATGGGTGAAAAGATTGACCCTGAAATGCCCCTGACGATCAAATGGCAGGCTGTCACGTAAGCTGCTTATTTAAGACATTCAACGTTGGAATAAAACGGCAAGTTGCTAATTGAAAAATGCAAATATCAACAGAACCGACCCAGAGACCTTTAGCATCGAACTGGTCAATCAGAATGTCTACCCTCCAACAACCACTATTGTGGCAGAAGATATAGACTCTTCCAAGGGTTCCTACACCGTCAAAGCAAAGACATTCATGGATGTAGACAATGGGTAAGTCTAATGTTAACCTGCATTGCCTTGAAGCTACTAACCTAATCATCAATATAGAAAGGGATATCAGATCAACTTCCTCTCTCCAACCAGTGGCATTCTGGCTCAGTCACAGCAATTCCGAGTCACTGAGCCTGGTGAAATTGCCAGTGCTAGTGCCAGCTCTGGTAAGGAAACCAGCACTGCACTTGAGACTTCATCTGCCTTGCTTTCTTCCACCGCGTCGACTGAGATTATAACTTCTTCGGCTCTTTCCTCGACCGCTTCCTCTTACCTGTCTTCGACTGCCACTTACTCCTCCATCAGTGCGTCTACCCCTACCTCGTATCACTCTACTGCTTCATCTTCTATTTCCACCCCTATATCGTCTCTTATAACTAGCTCTTCTGCAAGTGCGTCTCCCTCTTCCATTTTATATTCTTCTACTACCCCAGAGACATCCTCAACTTTGAAATCTACATCTGACACTTCTTACACTTCTTCTACCTTGACGCTTACCACCTCCACTTCTTCCTCAGTCTCTTCTACATCCACACTTGCAACTTCTTCCTCAATCTCTTCTACCTCTACACCCTCAACTTCATCTTCCATTACAACTTCATCTACCACTATATCCACCTCTACTACCCCGACTACGTCTACTTCCATTACCACATCTTCTTCTTCTTCTTCTTCTTCTTCTTCATCATCATCTATCACTACCAAATCCACCCATCTTCCCACCTCGACCTCCAAATCAAGCACTATTTCTTCCTCTACCACATCCCATTCTACCCACATGTCCACTACCCGGGGTTAGTAAAAAGGCGGGAAGCGTCCGAGCCAGCATTTTGCATTTCACCCAGTACATGAAAGAGCCATAGACTGACTCCATGAATAGTGTCGACCTCAGTGTCCACCATTTCCTCGACTAGCCTGTCCACCGCAACCCATTCCAGCACTACTTCCACCACCACTCGCAAGACAACGTCCACCACAACCTCCACCGCCACTGAGTCGGCATCGACTACCTCGAACGCTGCGGCCGTCCTGATGCCCCCCGCTGGCAGTATGCTGCTCGGTCTGTTTGCGTTGGTGCTTTAAATCCCGAGATTGGAGTGGGCGGGAGCCCGGCTCTGGCCGATTAGCCAGGCTGCCTGGATATCTGGGAATTTAGATATATGAGCTGGAGATGGGTTTGGGTTATCTGTGGTAATTCCTTTGGACAAATTCTGCTAATTGTTGGAGGAATCGTGGAAGATGGGTTGCGTTAGTGATTATTTCTTTTGCTTGATGATGTTGATGTTGATGTTGATGTTGATGTTGATGTTGATGATTTTGGTCTATGATATGCCCCTTACATTAATGAGAAATGCAATAATGCTATGTCTGTTTTATATTCTTTTGGGAACCATACTGTCAATCACATCTTTTGACTTGGCCATTACTCCTTGTGCATTAGATTCACTTGCTAGAAATGGAAAGGAAAAGAGGGAAAAAGATGGGCTCGAAGTTCACTTTATCAGGAGGCAAAGCTGCAATCATCGAGCGCGGTCGTTTCTCCTTGCGTATAATGAATATGTATAGATTGATAAAGGTTAATATAGACATGAAAATTTATCATAGGTGTTAGAAAAAAAAGCCACGCTCAAAGACGGAATCTCTAACTGGTAACCTCCAGGGCTTCCAAAGTTGTTGAATCGACTTCAATTACAAGGTACATTTAGAACAGAGTATAGGTTCATCCTGTACCGGAAAAGTAGACCGTGGAACCGTAAATGGAGCATCATGACTTGACGACGCTGTCGCTGGGTCGATCCCAAGTGCGGATATGGCCTGTGTGAGAATGTTAGTATTGTTTGACTGCAACCAACAAACCACCTCAATAAACACACCTTCAAGTGAGGAAGTCATAATGCAATCTTTCTGGAACCCAAGCCAGCAGATAGGATCTTCACCGACGACTTTGGACTATAGTTCAATTAGTCTTTTGGAGCTGCCAATTTGGATGTCAACCAACACTTACCATGATCGGGGGTAAGAGAGCAGTTCGAGACCGGGGTTCCACCGGGTGACTCGTCGTCTGATCGATATCTTCATTGAACCTGTCAGTTCCATTAGAATCAGAGCGCACACGGTTGTCGCCGCTGTCTGCACGGTGGCGGTTGGCAGGTTGTGAGTTTGGCACGACGATGCTGGATCGGTTTCTAGTCGAGGCTTGGTGTACCCTTGGGCGATGGAGCATTCCAACGCTGAAATCCCACAAAAGGAGGCGGCAGTCGTCGCCCACGCTGCCGAACCGGTATGTCTTCTGGTCACAACGCCAAGGGTCAAATGCTACGGACGAAACCCAGGAGTTGTGTCCTTGGCACCTAGCAACAACCTTGCGCTCCGGGAAAGACCAGATCGTCAGTAAATCATCCTGGCCCCCCGTTACAATGTATTTGCCATCCGGCGACCAGCAGACACAGATCAGGCCACCATAGTAGCTGCGAAATATATCCAGAACCCTAGACGGCGTCAGCTGGCAATTGTTTAATTCCCTTGCAGGGAAAACATACTCCTCTTTCAAGTAATCCATGAGTCGCAACGACCCATCTTCGAGAACCACGGCCAGATGCCTTTGATCCGGCGAAAAGGAGAAGCTTGATATCTTCTGGTTTGCCATTTTCCAAAATGAGACCGGATTGGTCTTCTGATTCTTGGAGTTCACAGACTTAAGGATGTCCAATGGTAATCGTCCGACCTCTTGTTCGGAATGGCCATTCACCTCGGGTGTGAAAAGGGCATCCTCCTTCTCCTTATCGTATACTACCAGCACACCATTGGCGTGGGACGCTATGAACAGGTTCTCAGACCCAGGAATCCATTTTATGTGGGTAACGGGGGAGTTATTGATCACGCCATTCTTGTTGATCCGAGCATACTTTTGCGACATGGGCTCATACCAGATAATGTCGCCCGCAGAAGATCCCATCACAATGTCCAAATGTGATGATGTTTTGGTGAGTTCATTGATGTCGTGGCAGAGCATATGCGCTTTAGTGAAGAGAACTTTGGTAAGATGCTCCTCTTTGATCGGCGAACTGAGGTCGAGCCATTGGAATGCTCGGTTGATATTCGCAAAGGCAAACACACCGTTCGCGTCACGGTCGCCCAATCGCTTGGCGGATGTCTCGTGGGTGATGACTCGTGAAACGAAGGAAGAACTGCTCTTGATGATGTTGTTCTTAGGCTTCCTTCGCTTTGATGCATCCTTCGCTGCCACCGATGGCGCCGCAAGCGCGGGGTTTCCATCTCCGAATTGGGGAGCTGTGAGGGTTGACTTCAAGAAAGTCGGAGGTTTCTTTCGAGGGTCGAGAGTAACAAGAGATAGCTTTACGCCGGTGGTAGGAGGTGTGGGGAGCGTTGCAAGAGGGTTCGGGTTGATTATAGGAGCTTCAGATGGGTGAGGGGGCGGTGTTGCGAGGAGTAGGTCATCCTGGAGGATATACGTCCCTGTCGCAATAAGAAATGTAAGCTATCTCTGAAATTCTGAAGGGATTGGATATTTTGGGACATCAGCGATCGCTGAGCACACATACCCTCGCCAACTTGCAATGGACACCCGCGCTCCGGGTGGGTGATAGTATTATTCGTTTCCACAACAGGGACTGCCATACCATTTGCCGCCCCCGCCGCATAGGCGACAGGGATGGTATAGCGTGGAGGGGGAGGGGGAAGAACGCTGCTACCGGTGTCAGCAACTGAAGTGATTATCTGGTACCTGAGAGGTATGCAATTCTTTCAAATCACGTTGGTAATAGTGAGGAAACAAGCCTTGGCTTGCAGATTGAAAACAGGGGATTGGAGCAAGTGAAACGAGTGGGAGAATAAAGAAAGAGCGTGCTTACAACATGATTAGACGTCACTCGCACAGGCTCAGTTTGGATTTGGGCTGAGATATGGTGTGACCACCAGCGCAACCTTGGATCAGATAAGGTAAATGCGCCAAACCCTGCCAAGTCTGCGATGCACTTTGTTCAAGATTTCCTCTTTCAGTTTTATATATCGATATCTGCAAGCTCTTATGTTGGGAATGAGTGATCGTCCGGTCGCAGAGATATATGGTCGCAGGGGGCGACAGCAAGTCAAGGTATGCAATGAGCCCGAGAATCACCGATGGACATATACGCACTCGATAAGATGTATATAATGATATCAGGGTTCGAGGTTCGGGGGTTGGAGGGTTTTTACAAGTTGAGGCGCGAGAGGGGGAGGATCAGCAAGGGAAATCATGATGTCCGGGGTAATAATGTTCGAGCGGAGAAGAAACCGCGTGCCTGGCGGGGGCCGGCTTAATTCCGGCTGAGCCGCGAATGTGCCTGAGTGTTATGATGAAACTTGGAGTTGAAAGATATTGAGATCATTTTACATCTATTTGCCCATTGTTTAAACCATGGGGTAGTTATGGTATAGAACATGAAGAAGATCTTAATTGCCGCTACCAACTCGTCGCCAAATCATCACCGCCGCAGCGCCCGCACAAACCACTGCCCCGAGGGCAATTCCCCACGACATCCATTTGCCCTCTACATCCTCTTCACTACGCGGGAAAGCAGTGCTTGGTTCCATGGCAGCCTCGGCAATATGGACAAAGACCTCCTGGATAGAACTCCACGTAACACTCACATGGAGCGGAGGACTGGGCATGTTCAGCATAGCTGTGTATTCATGAGGTTGGTGCTCGGCTCGCTGAGTCGTCCGATCCAGGTCGGCCTTGAGAGCAACAAATACACTGGGGAGTTCCTCTAAATGAGGATATTTCGCCAACAATGCAGGAATGTAGGAAAATGAGTCCGGGTCCGAGGAATCGTATGTATACGCAATCACGTCGCACTGATCCAGAAGTTTGGACTGGTTCTCCAGCAAAGCAGGCTCCAGCTCACCTAGTTCATCCAGAATCAGGTAGCACTGTTTCCCGCCCGGAAGCTCCACAGTGTTCACCGCAGTACGTGGTTGGATGGTAGGGTGGTAGGTAGTGTTGAATCCACGGGAAAGAAGTGCATCGAGCAAAGCCGATTTTCCGGATCCAGGGGCCCCCAGAACATGGCATTGGACAACATTTCGTCCCACGCGGCCCGGGCGGCGACGTTTTCTTCGTGGCCGTGTGACTTTCAACGCTGCAGTAATAGATTGATCGCTTTGGTCGGAGGGCTCAAACCCAAGATATGCCAAGTATTCAAGGGTAGTTTTGGGGGACAAGAAGGTAGTCATGCTCCACTGAGCAAGCCAACCTTGCAGTGTTACATGTCCTGCCTCATTGCGGACTGTGGAGGATGGGAAAGAACCGTCGGCCCATGATGCGGGCAAGCCCGGGGTGGGAGCAAACAAGGAGGCAAGTTCTGCCTCATTCAAGCCCCCGTCATTATCCTTGTCGGATAGAAGAAAGAGGTTCACAAAGAATCGATAGCCTTCAGGTGAAAGTTCAGCGGAGGCGAACGGCGGCACTTCGAATTTTGGATGTAAGAATTTCTCCTGCAGAGAGAGATTATCCGTATACTGGAACGCTCGCAAGATGATCCAGACTGTTTCATGTCGCCCTTTCTCCGAGTATAATTTGTTCAGATGAATGAACCCTTGACAATCAATTCCCGACTCCGTAACCGAATCTGGATGGGCCTTTTGAATGGTTTCCTTGATGTGATTGAGATCCGCGTCATTCAATGGTTTGGAAAAGCACCGGATTTGGAAATCCTTGAGCTCCTTATCTGATAGATATCCATCCCGATCTTTGTCACAGAGATAGAATATCCTTTGTAAGGCTGCTACCGCAGCGGGCTTCAAAGCCGCCTCCTTGGAATCGAACAGGGGCGCAATCGGGTGCGTGACAGCCTTTTGGCAAACGAAAAAGGCTTCGTTGACATTACGATGCTCCCGAGCACTCGTGCGTATACATGAGTCAATTTCTTTGAACTCTGCCATCAAAGGGAGCATCTCCTCCTCAACCACTTGTGTCTCACTGTGACCAGTCGCCAGGTCGGACTTGTTGGCACACAGGACTACTGGGACATTGACACCCAACGAGCGGAAGTATGGTAGCCAGAACAGAGCCACCCGTTCATAGCTGTAGTGGTCGGAATATACGAGGAGAATCACGTTACATTTCCTTATCTCTCGCGCGAGGTTGTTCCGCTCCTGGGGAAGGGCCGAGGTGTCGACGACGGTCGTGGTGGTGACATTTTCGGGAGTCCCGAGGGTAGGAGGGATGGTAATTTGGGGGAGGACCGGTTGAATTTTGTTCGTAACAAACACACCTTTGACGAGCGAGGTGATCAGACTGGACTTGCCAGTACCCTCGTCGCCGCAAACGCAAATGCGAACTGGACGAATTGGCCTGTCAGCAATGCTTCTGGAAGCAAGATATATGTAACATGCCTGATGCCATCTTCGTGTCTAGCGAGTCATGTAATGATCATAGTCCATGGCCTTACACGCAAGGAGTGTATGGAGGTGGATAAGGTCCCAGGTTCCAAGGTTGATTCCGGATGAGACAATCGCGATAACACCTGGGGCAGTAGTCTTGGCGCCCAGGACATCTACTCGTTCAACAAGCTTTACAATGGCTATACAATTTCTCTATGTATTAGGAGACTATTGCTTTGGGTATAATCTCTTTGTTGTCTTTCTTTCTTTTTTTTAATACATTTTCAAGAAACTCCCAATTCGCCAAGCAACGCTCGTCTCACTCAAGCCACTTTGAAACACCGAGGCAAAAGACCCCATAATTGCCGAACTACGTGGAATATCAGCAAGTAATCATTGAGTGTGTTTTTTTTCCAATTGATTCTCTAGTTTCTTGAAAATATCAATATCTTCAACATTGTCAACATTGTACTGAACCTAGTATTGATCCAGTCTCGTTCTGCGACGTTTTGAGCCTCGAACCAGCGTCCCGCTTTAGCCGTCATCAGCTGGGCAGGTTCCGATCTGTCTGCGGGCCCACACTGACTAAACGTTACCCTCAAGACATCAACAGCTCCTCATTTCCCCCCATTTCTCCCTTCGACCTTTCGTTCGTTCTACCTCGATAGTCACCAGCCAAGATGGGTTTCGGAATCAACAATCCGCTGCCCGCGTCTATGAGCAGTAGGTTTCATCGATGCCCAAAGCCCACTTCCCCGCAGTGGTATGCGGCATACCCGGCTGACATTGGATTCTCTCTTAACAGGCGAATGTAAAAAGGCCGCAAAGATCTTGACATCCTTCGTTGATCCTAAGCAATCATTTGGTCCTGACAAGGTCATTCCCCCAGAGATTTTGGCCAATGCAAAGGTAAAAGCACCGACTATCCCCCAGTTGCGAATATCCATGACTAACCGACCTTTTTCCTTAGGGTCTCGCAGTCCTCACAGTTCTGAAGGCCGGTTTCTTAGGCTCCGGTCGATTCGGCTCCGGTATTGTTGTCGCTCGTCTTGCCGACGGGTCCTGGTCGGCTCCATCAGCCATTGCAACTGCAGGTGCCGGAATTGGAGGACAGATTGGGTTTGAGTTGACTGACTTTGTCTTCATTCTCAACGATGCCGCTGCTGTTCGTACATTCTCACAAGTGGGAACACTGACACTGGGCGGTAATGTATCACTCGCTGCTGGACCGATTGGCCGAAATGCCGAGGCGGCTGGCGCAGCCAGTACGAAGGGCGTTGCGGCCATCTTCTCCTACTCAAAAACCAAGGGTCTTTTCGCCGGAGTCAGTCTCGAAGGTAGTATGTTAGTGGAACGCAAGGATGCGAACGAGAAATTGTACCGCAGTCGAGTCTCCGCGAACCAACTTCTCACAGGCAGCATTCGCCCCCCACCGGCCGCCGATGCTCTGATGCGTGTGCTGAGCTCCCGTGCATTCCAAGGAAATGCCCGGGCATATGGTGACTCCATGTACAATGACATTCCTGTCTATGACGACAGCCATGACGATGTGGTCTGGGAGGGACGCAAGGGCGATGCCTACGGTCAAGGTAGCCAGCGTGCACGATCCAACACTGAAAATAATTACGACTACCGCGATAAGCCGCGCCGTACAAACACCTGGGCTGACGATGTTTATGATCGGCCTGCCTCGGGACTTGGTCGTTCCGCGACAACCCGGGCCCCTGCCGGTGATTCATTTGATGGCTATGGGCGCAACCGAAGCAACACCGCGCCATACGAGGAGGAATATGTCTATTCGGACCGCAGACCTACCCGTCCAACTGCCCCTAAGCCGGTCTTCCAGCAAAAGACCGGTGCAGCCCAGTTGCGATCAGACCAAGCCGTTGCCCTTTTCACATTCGATGCGGATCAGGAGGGTGACCTTGGATTCAAGAAGGGTGAAATTATTACCATAATAAAGCGGACGGAGAAGGCGGAAGACTGGTGGACTGGTCGCATTGGTGATCGCGTGGGCATCTTCCCCAGGTAAGAACTTGTTCCTTCCCCTTTCGAGAATCGACGGCTAATCCGTTCGCAGCAACTACGTTGAGGCCTCTTAAGTTGATACGCGTTCAATGGTCCATGTATCACACACTGTGATGAACTCTTGATGCACATTTCTCTGGGACTTGATGAACATACGTCCCCCCAACTCTTGCCCTACATATATCCTGGCGTATACGGATTCGTCAAACTCTTTTCATTCTTTCTTTTCTTCACGTTAAAGTTGGCGCCATTTACATTCTTCAGCGTGGAGTTTCTTGTTCTCATGCCTTTTCTTTTCTCTCTCGTTCGGGGGACGGAGGTCGGGGATACTGTCGTCTTGGATCTTTTCGGTTTTAAGTAGAGCATGTCCCTTCTGATTGGAATTTCCCCGAAGGTTACTCCAGAGTTTATTCCATCTACGTTTCATAAGTCTCTTCTGTGTCTGTTAGGTTGAACTTTCCCAGCTCCATCTACATTTTGAGTTTGATACCATTCAATATTTCAATATTTCACATAAGAATATGTACACGGGTCTCTCACTGGTTGAAATCGTTTACATTCTAGGCTGGGCCTCCTCATGTCATTGACTTATACGAACGCTTACATGGCATATCCAGCTATTATCTTCGGTTCCCGGGGAAGGTTGAATAAAGTCACACGACGTTGTATGGGACTTCAGGTCCGACCCCATTTAGTCCATCCATGAAGGGTTCTTATGGATGAAAAGATGCCAAGTGGTTTTGAATTCGGAAATTTGCATTTTTTTATGTGCTCTCAAGCCTTTCCTATGTCAGTCCAGGCCTTTCAGCCTCGATCGAAGATGAATGTAATGAATACGAGGGAGGCAATCTTCTCAGCCCTCGAGATACATGGATGTGGTGTTACGGATCGAAAAAAATACATTGTCAGTCAGCTCTGAACAGTAGGTAGTACTTCCTTCATTGGAGTCCGAGGTTAGAATCCGAACCAAAAGGATGTATCACTGAGTCAAAAGAAGTACGTGGAGAGAGAAAGGGAAAGAAAGAAAAAGACGAGAACGTGTACGATGTAGATCAACCGATCGTCCACCATCCCCGTTTTTTTTTTGGTTGTAAGTGGAGCCAACAGTACTCAGAACCAAGATCTAAAAGACCTAAAAAGACCTAAAAGACCTAAACAGTCCCCAAATTTAAGAAGGGGAAGAAAAGAATAGCCAGATAGAAACATCCAATATAATATAATTTCATTTGGGAATGAGTTTAAGATAGTCAGGTGCTGCGGAGATGATGTACTCTCACCTCCCTCATATGCTCTCCGCCCGCTAAACTCCCATCCTCCTTTCTTCTCTTTCCTTTCTTTCCTCCAAACCCTCTCGACCCATGATGCTCATTTAGACTCGGTATCCGAATGTCTAGCACACTGCTACCGGTTCTTTGTCTCCATTCCTCTTTTCCCGCTTCGATGACCCGTTTCTTCTCGCTATCCAACGTGGTTGACACAGCCCCCTCCTCTTAAGCTTCCGCCATTTGGGCTCCGTCTTTGACCTCCTTTGGTTCCTGTACAACTGGTTTCCCATGCAGGTGCGTCAATTCCCCCCTATTCTTCGGTTCGGGTGGGTGTGACTTTTTTGTCGAACTCCCCTCCTCAACCCCGAACCCCTCAGGCACAACACATTCATGGAATTGGACCCCTTCCTACGGACCATGAGAATAGGATCTCGGCTTCAAACTAAAGAATTGTTGATATTAATGGTATTTCGTACGTGTTCAGGCTTCCACGAGTGCCCACGAGGCTGGCGGGCATGCGACGCGGAGAGGTCATGCCGCCCATCTATCGATTAGTGATCCAAGCCACCATGTGACGGAAGCTATCGGACACATGTACAACGATGACTACGATCGTAATGATCCAAGACGACTGAGTTATATAACATCCCCCCTCGGGGAGTCAATAACAACCGTCCCGCGCGCCGCCGAAGGATCCGAGTCATCTCTTTCTCCGTCCTCGCTACTGTATCAATCCTCGTCAGACGTGCAAACGATACAGACAAATGGAAATCAAAGGCCGCCGCTTCTTACAAATCGGTCTTTTGACCTAGAAAGTGACCCGGGAAATGCCGATGGTACTCGATTGCCCTCCGACACTACAACGTCCTCTTTTCCTCTCAACGATATCGATTATGAATCCAACCCTGCTGCCGTCGCTCAGGAACTGAACAATCTCGCCGCGATCCGGCGCATGTCGATGGATGTGGCCGCCGCCGGTGACCCTGACCTCCCAGGCTTCGCACCCCCCTCGCCCTCCGCCGACGAAGATGATGCCTCCCGTTTATTTTGGGTTCCTGCGCGACTACACCCCGAACTAGCCCCGAAAGAATTTAAGTCGTTTCTCGATAGCAGGGCCGAGCATATCAAGCGTAGATCCGGCGACTATTCGATCCCAGGTTCCGAACGCCAAGGGTCGGGAGGAGGTCTCAATCGCAAACGCTCTATGTTATCGAGACAAATCGACAATTCATCGGGCTATACAGATGGCGCAGATCGGTTGGAACGTCAACGGTCTCAAACAAGTAGGCGAGGTGGCATGTTGAGTCCCAACTTGCAACAGTTGGAAAGCTTGGTGGACGATTCAAACCCAGTGGACAAAGAATCACTCCTGCGCGGCATGCGGGGTATCGACATCGCAGGAAACGAGGACATGCCGATCCTGCCGCCCGCACCCCTAGCAAACAGCCTACGCCGGTCAACCTGGACACAATATAAGAAAGCTGGAAGTTTGAAGAAGGGCGAAAAGTTGCCCTACTCCAAACGGGTTGGACGGGGGGCATCTGAATCTGCAGGGAGTGATGTTGTTCTACCACCTCAAGGTCTCACAACTCTAGGGCTCGCCGGTGTCCCGACTGATCCTTCTCCCAAAACGACACGGGCGGCTCGAGCCCCCTCTGCCTCATCACATGGCTCAGCTTTTGCCCCAAGTTCACCCGTGAGTTCGACATTCAACTCGATTATCGATCAGCCTAAGGCCGAGCAGGAAGGCTTGTTCACCTCTGCTGGGCAACCGGATGCTGCTCTGGATCGATCCGATTCAGGAGATACGACCAATGAACGGCAATGGCATTCTCGTATTGGCTCGAATGGTCGATCTACCGCGAACGTAGCCCCAGGCGAGCAAAAGATCCCTGCAACAGTTGGAACCCCTCCCGCCACTGAATCGAACCGCATACCAAGTCCGCCTTTACAAAGTAGGCCGTCATCAGATCGCGCCGCAGCATCTAACCCGTCACCAAAACCGACATCTTCCCATGACCCGGCACCAAAACGTCCCAAGAATCCTCGCCAACCTGCTCACGAACCTGCATCATCTTCCCTCGATGACTTTGCCAATAACCCTCAGGTGATACCTGGGAACAGTACCCGCACCGACAGTCTTTCATTCATCCCTACCATTTCAGAAGAACGCAAACCTGAAGAACGGAAATCCGAGAGCAAGAAATCAAAAGACAAGAAGAACTCGGATGGTAGCCGCAAGTCTAGTTGGCACTGGCTTCTGGGTAGCGAAGAAAAAGACAAGAAGAAGGATAAGGACAACGACTCGAAAAGGACCAAATCCAAGATTGTCGAAAAAAGCCACGACAATACACGTCTAGACGTTTTACAATCCTCTATCGAGAGCACCCCACGGGGACGCGAAAGTCTTGTTCTGGACCGCCATGATCCGAAGCTCGAAGAAGAACGACGCAAAGACAGCGTGAGGAGGGCATCGGGAGACTCCAAGAAAGAAAAGGACGGCATTTTCTCTTCTATTTTTGGCGGTGGACGAAAGAAGCACACTACTGAAGGCCACCACCGAAAGCATTCGTCACGAAACCTTTCTCCTAGTCCCCCAATGCGAGTACTTCGCGCCGACGTCGATTATCCGTGGACTCGCTTCTCAATTTTGGAGGAGCGAGCCATTTACCGGATGGCGCATATCAAGCTTGCGAATCCCCGGCGAGCTCTGTACTCTCAAGTATTGCTGAGCAACTTCATGTACTCATACCTAGCCAAGGTACAACAGATGCACCCGCAGATGTCCGTTGCTTCATCTGGATCATCCCAGAGATCATCGAAATCAAGGGATCAGCCAGATGAGTATCTGCAATACCAACGATACCAACAGGTAAGCGAAAATGCCTCTTGTCCTAGGAGAGAGTAAAATCACTAACGTTCTTGCACGGTTTCAGGAGCAACAACACTACGGAGGAAGTGCCTATGACGACTCTTCCATGTACGACTATGATGACGATCCGCATGATCGCTACGATAGCCATTCGAGGAGCGACAAGCAAAGCTATGAAAATGGCCAAGCTTACGGCCCAGGCCACGGACACTCGTCCTTTAGCGACGACGTCCAACTCGATGACGACGATGACGATGACATGTGGTGAATCTGGGGCTGGCATCCTCACTCGTTTCATTTCTATTTCTCTTCCCACATTTCTGCTTTCTCGTTTTTAGCAGCGCACGGAAATACCCATGCTTTTGTCGATTCAGGACGTTCCTAGAACATGTACATTCCAGCCGAGTTCTCCCCTTTTTCATGCATTACCCATATTCTTTCAAATGTTTTTTTCATGATTCCCCGTGTACCAATTCTCAAGGGGGGCTCGTATTATTACGCACTCATTGGCATCTAGCACTAGGGAAGGTGAAATGCGGCTTTGGCGGGGGGTGTCCTCTTTGTTTGATTCCTGCGTCCTTGGCTTTGTCTTGGTTTTTTGTCTTTCTGGTATCATGATTATCTGACATTAAAGAGCGCAGTATATTCGGCCCAACGCGTGGACCGAGTGTTGTGTTTGGGCACAAGCCCTGATTTATCTCTTCGCATAGCGTCTGGGGTTTTCCTTTTCCTCTTCTCCCCCTTGGTACACCGCGATCCTATACCTTGTCTGTATTTCATCGTTTTTTTGGGGCAATGCTCAACATTCCCACACGAATGACTCACAGACTCGTTGATGTGTTGTGTCAATTGCTCATCCAGTTGAACTCTGAAGGCCGTTCCGAACATAATCTTAGTCCATACATATACCCGTCTACGTATAGTATCAAGATTACGTTGCCACCTGGGTTTATATTGACACCACCGCTGTTATGGTCCACTGGTACGGAGAACGTTGAGAACCAACTCGGTTAGTCGTTGCCACGGGTATTGACGCCATGCTACATATGTAATTGACTACATATCCATAGCGCTCAAACATTAAGTAGCAGCCGTCAAACCCGGTGGTCATTATACAGGTTCTCCTCGCTTTCCAAGGGGGAGTTGTGCATCTATTGATGCATTACTGGCTCCTACAACACCGGAGGTCCAAATCATCCCAACTGGGCCCTATATTCCATGGAATAGTAGGGCCAAGACAACAAGAAACGAGAGAGAAGTGCAAGCAAGAAAACTAGATATATTCATCTAGGGAGATCTTTCTTTGTTGAACTTGTCTAACCTTACTTTGATTATTGCCCCATACAATTTAATATCTTAAACTCAGTGCGACCTCTCTTATTTGCTGCTTTCTATATATCTCGAGCACCTATATTCATTATGGAAGCGGCTCTCGAATGGCAGGGACATACCACGTTTATTAACATCCGCTCGTGGGAATGAGAAGACTCTACTAACAGGCAAAATTTGTGCTTTGCTCAAGTCCCACACACCACTAGTGGCGTAAATGTCTTTCTCAAGAATGGCGTGAACCTCTTCAGCATCATTGGCCGAGTACACCGTCACCCTACCCTTGAACAGGGCATTCTTGTCCCCTTCAGGATGTTTCTCAAATACGGCACCGCCGTCGATGAGCTTTCCAGCGGCCGCTAATGGCTTGAGGACATTTGGATTGTCGGGGAGGATGCAAAGGAATTCTTCTCTTCGTGCGGTTGCCATAGATCTTACCCTGGTACTCGAAAATCGTTGCGAAGGTCCGGAAACACAAGCTGAAATTGCATTTGTTTTTGTTCGAAGACAACGGTATGAGAACATTAGGAAAATTCTTTTAACGCTTGAGAATACACGGACAAAAGACTAGTTAGAAGTTACCTTTGCCTAAATTAAGTAGAATGCTTTCAAAGACATGAATATTGCATCGTCTCCTCGCCAGTTTTCAGCTTGGAATATAGGTGTAGATTTGTTCCATTGGATGATTACGCTACGCTAATGTTTTTATTGGCAGACAAGCTGCAATCATCTACTGAAATGATGTGGATAATAAAGAAATAGGATGCGCATTAGATGTACTAGGAATGTTCATAAGTCAAACTAGCCAGTTATTTTGTTGACTCTAGAGGCTGTGGATATTATAGAGATATTGATAAGCACTAGGTCTCCTGCCTTTTATGATTGGAATATTGCAGACAAGAAATATGGTGTTCGGAGCAATAACTTTAGTACATATAACGCCAATTCTCCATTCTACCAGTGGTTGGTGGTTGCTTTAGGTTACGTATATACTAAGGGCCTTAATATGGCGGCAGAGAAGGAAACAGAGTCAATTGGACTTATAGTTGCAGGAATAAACAAGCGCTTTACTAATTAAGACATTCCGAGAAGCCAATGGAAGATGCACTCTACATACGAACTACGACTCATACATGATTAGAAGCCTTGACCCTTGTGGATACTGCCGCAGAGGCAGAAATAGGGGTATAGATGTAGGTGTAAGTGTGGATTCCTGATTCCAGCAGACCGGATGGGACAAGTACATATAATTATGTATATTTTTCGTTAGTAGTCTCTTGATCATAAAACAAGCAACCTCATTCGAATCCTAGTATCACTTTTGGGATGAGGCTCAGCTATTAAGATCATTACCTAAACACGTGATCCACATACACGTGCCACCTCTTACCTTGGTTACCCCACCCACGTGATAATATCACGTGGTTATTATATGGCTCTGTGATTGGTTCCCCATCATTGTTACCCGCATCGATCTTTATCCCTATCTAATCAGGGAGCTATCAAGATCATCACGAAAAAAAGCCAGTTTTCATCTTCATCGCTCCGTAACGTCCTTTACACTTGTCCCACCTTACAGTCCTTCACGGGGAATGATACAGATACCTCCAATACCACTGCAACTAGATCCATGATCACAACCATGGGAGACTGTGGTGATGAGCTCTTCAAGGTATGTTGTGTCTCACTGATTCACGCACAGTTCAGGCATAGCCTGTTGCGCATAGCTTGTTGCGGTACCATCTATTGGTCAATGCTCTTCTCTAATGTCTGTCTCATTATGTAGGAACTTGAAAGCACCTACTGTCCACCAATTGACCCGGCGTTGTTTGTTGCGATCGTGTCAGACTTTGACCTGGCGGTCCCTACTCAGGTCAAACAGTTGCGTGAAACGCTGGACGTGTTGAACGCGTCTGCTGTTGAGCAAGAAAACTTGCCATTCGATCCCACAGGTACAACCAACCTCCGAAATTCTGATGTCTCAGGCTCTTTGGTCGCTAAATCGTCTGACGGCGCAACCTCGGATTTTACAAGCTGGCCATCGCTTGAAAATCCTGAACTCGACAATGGCGACTCCAATAGCACGAATCGTAATTCCGAAAGGCTGAAAGGCTCGAAGCTTGCATACACCTTTCTGGGTATGACAACTGCTGACAAGGCGCAGAACTTGATTAGCATGTTCCCAAGTATTACTCGCCTGGAAGCTGAGCGCATCCTGGAAGATTGTCATGACAACCTCAGTCGCTCAATGGATGTCTTGCTCAATCTTGCTTTCATTGAGGAGACACAAATTGCGAGAGAGATCCCTCAACAAACCCCCAAGGAAGCTGCTCAAGACGGTCAATCCTCCATCCCCAAGTCAATCGATGGCTTCCAGGCCAATGAAAACCAGAACGGCGGCGGCAAGAAATCCCGAAAGAAGAAAAAGCAGCAGCAACGTCGAAGCGAGCTGCCCTCCCAGGCCATGAATACCACTACCAATAAATGGGAGTCAGGAAAGAAGGATATCGATTTTCTTTCCTCGCGGGCCTGTGCTTTGCAGAGGGAGAAAATTGCATCGACTTATCATGAAAATTCAATGTCACTCTGTGCAACAATAAGAGTCTTGGCACAGGCTCATGCGCCCAGGGACATACATGAGATTGATGACGATCCTGTACTCGTCACACAAGTTGGGGATCTTGGCCACAAATACCCCGGCATCAATCCCATCACTCTAATTGGATTGATTCAGATTGCAAACAATGAGATCCCAGCCGCAGATGAACTCGCTGACACGTTGGCTCGCCGCCCTGATGTCGCTTCTGTTTCAAATATCATTAGCTTCGTGTCATCTCCGGTTGCTCTAGATGAGGAAGATGAGAATGTGGCACCAGCTCAACAGACAGAGAGTGCTTCGGATTTCATGGATTTCAACGAAGCTACTGCTGCCGCCAACTCTCACTTCGCAGCGCGATCAGTTGCTCTCGCCCAGGCATCCCAGTCCGCCCGCCGCGCACGCTCCAACCCCCTCTACGGCGGCGCCTCCGCCTACTACCGGGATGTCGGAAATGAGCAACGTCAGCTTGCCATGCGCCATTTGGCGACCGCTTCCGACCGGCTGGTGGCCCGCCAGTCGTCGCAATATGACCTGGATCTGCATGGTGTGACTGTCGCCAACGCAGTCAGAATCGCTCGCGAGCGTGTCCAGGCGTGGTGGGACGGGCTGGGGGATCAGAAGTACCTTCGTGGCGGGGGACAGAGCTGCCACGGCGGGTTCAATATTGTGTGCGGTGTTGGTAACCACTCCCAAGACCGCAAGTCACATATTGGACCCGCCGTGTGGAACATGCTGTTGAAGGAGGGGTGGCGTGTGGAGCTGAACAGGGGATCCATGTTGGTGACAGGCGTGAACCGACGTTGATTTCTCCTTGCCTTTTTTTTCCCCTTTTTCTATTTTCTTTAATTTTCTTCATCTGTCAGATTTGCCGTTAAGATACCCGTGCACCGCTGGAGTTTTCAATGTTCCCATGTGGGATCTGGGACTGTTTTGAATAATCAAACATTTTTGGAAAAATAAACAACTAGATTCTGAACACCGTTCCCACAGAATATATATAAATCTATTCATGTTATAGGTCTCGGGAGGCAACCATGTCTGTCTAGGCCTTAAGGAGTCCCCGAACTGGCTACGGCCAACCTTGGAAGGTCTCCCCGCATGATGACGTAAACCCCCCGAATTCAAGTGCGCATATTGGATTAGCCTCACCCCACTTTCATCTCTGCTTCAGTTACCAGTCACTCTTATATTTTTCTCACTTCCATATCAAACTGTCTCTATGCGATCCCAACTATCTCACAATCTCATCTCGCCCCTCAAACACCAGACCATTCCGATCCGATTTGTACCGACATTCCATTCCTCTCGATTTTTGTCCTCGTCGCGCAAGCCTCCCCATTTGAAGACAAGCACAAAAGTTCTTAGAGCCGCACCGACCATTCCTTTTTTCGGTGCCTTCTTCAGCTCCAACCGCACATCTGAACAAACTTCTAACGCCATGTCGCCACCTAACCAGAGAAGCGAGGAGGAGTGGAGAGCTGTCTTAAGCCCAGGTTTGTACATACAGGAGGCTTTTCAGCTCCTAGGCGATGTATGATTGGTATGTGCTTACAAGAACGGCTACAGAACAATTTCATATTCTCCGTGAAAAGGGTACTGAGCGCGCTGGCACCGGTGAATATGATTCCCACTACCCATCAAAGGGCATCTACAATTGCGCTGGTTGCGATGCGCCACTTTACACTGCCGACCACAAGTTTAAATCTGGCTGTGGCTGGCCAGCATACTTTGATTCAATCCCTGGGGCTGTGACTAGACACGTTGATAATACGTTTGGCATGAAGCGGACAGAGATCGTATGCACCAACTGTGGCGGTCATCTCGGCCATGTCTTTGAGGGTGAAGGGTATCAAACTCCCACGGATGAGCGTCATTGTGTGAATAGTGTCAGTCTGCGTTTCACAGAAGATACTAGCGCTGCTAAGAATCCTCAGGCAAAGGCTTAAGGGATTTCCACTACATTCAATCATCATTCATTTTGCGGGGATTAAGGCTGCAGAGAGGCCGACATGCATAATATAGAGAGAGGCGTCGTTTGAATGGACCAACCATATTTTGTAGATCTCAACTTTAAAGACATTCAGTACAAAGTAGTAAGAACCAAAGTAAATATACAAAGTACAATTTTTTTTTTCAAAGATCTACTTGCTATTGGACAATGACCCCATGTTACTTTGTATCAAACTGCGTGACTGGCATTTTCCCCCATCCGTATGCACACCGCAGCCTTAGGCCGCAACCGTGTGCCGACCGCCACCTAAGAATAATTAGGTCGCTCTCATTGTTTCTCTTATCCCTTTCACCATCAATTCTTGATTTGCTGCTATTATGTCTCGACGTCCTACTCCAGGGCAAGCTGCCCAAAACTCGCAGACTATCAAGACTCTGCTGAAACTCGAGCACAACAAGATATGTGCCGACTGTAAACGGAATAAGCGTGAGTGGTCCCTGATCCCCTCCCTGAATTGCGCCCACACTGGCTTCATCTCCAAGGCTATTTCTTGGCGCTCATATACTGAATTGTCTTCTAAAAAGATCCGCGATGGGCTTCCTGGAACCTAGGTGTCTTTGTTTGCATTCGGTGCTCCGGCATTCACCGGGGTATGGGCACGCATATCAGCCGAGTCAAGTCCGTGGATCTCGATGCGTGGACCGATGAACAACTTCAAAGTGTTGTGAGATGGGGCAATGGAAGAGCCAACAAGTTCGTCGCAACCAATTGATCGGCCATGTTGTGCATGGGCTAATAGGGTGCAGATACTGGGAAGCGAAACTGGCACCCGGCCACGTCCCCTCCGATGCGTAAGTGCACTCGAATGGCGCTTGTTCTGTGATGGTAGTTTCTGACAATCAGCGCGAACAGAAAAATTGAGAACTTCATCCGGACGAAGTACGAGAGCAAGCGATGGGTAATGGACGGTGAGATGCCGGATCCCTCGACCCTAGATGACGGCGATGACGATGTGGTGAGTGATCAGATGATAGACCAATTAGTTAGCAGCGACGACTGACCTACTAGCCTCTTGCGGTTGTACAGGAGAAAGCAAAGCTTGAACGTTCTGCTTCGCAAAGAGTCGCCACTACCAGTCAGCCCCCCGCACACCGTCAACAAGCTTCGATTGATTTGTTCGGTGACGATATCTCTCCTCCGAATCGCCCTAGCACAACCGAACCAACTCCCCGTGCGCCACCTAGGCAAGCACAGCCCGCACCAGTCAAGACTCACAAGCCCAATGATTCATTGTTGGGTCTCGACTTCTTCGGTAGCACCCAGCCTTCTACCAGCAGTCGCCCGTCTAGCACGGCATCCACACCAGCAGCACCTGCCGGAATGTCTCGGCCGGACCTCAAACAGTCAATCTTGTCATTATACTCGAAGCCGCAGCCGGCACCTCCCGTGCAGCATCAGCGGGGCAACTCCTTCGGCGACATGGCGTCACCTCCTGCCCCCTCTACTTCGTCTCACATGGGCGGTCTAACGGACGCCTTCAGTGGTTTGAGCTTCCCGACTACTACTTCTCCCCCACTCAGCAAACCGGCCGAGAAGCCATCAGCATTCTCTAATCTCGCATCTTTCGGCGGCGCGAAGTCGACCCCTGCTGCCCCGAAGGTCACATCACCCTCGGGCTCTGCAAGCGGCAACTTCTTTGATAGCTTCACCTCCCCGACCTTGTCAGCCCCGAAGTCCCAGTCCCGAACAACCTCCGTCTCCTCTGCTGGGCAAGATTTCGGATTCGGTGGATTTACTTCCCCGACTATTAAGCCTAACCCTCCATCGTCATCCCTTTCAAATGACTTATTCGGGTTTTCTTCCCCTTCTCCTGCAAATGCCTCAACGGTCTCACCCCCCAAGTCAACTGCAACCTCTCCCCGACAGGAAATGAAGTCTGCCTTTAATATTTCTGCTCCCCCAGTCCAACCTTCCGCCCCTCCCAAGGCGTCAGCCCCCAGCGCTGCAAACGCTGCAGCAGCCAACATGATGTCTGGAAACCTTGATCCGTGGGGCGGGAATGCATGGAGCACTCCTGATCCTGCCCCAGCACCTGGTTCTGCCGCACTCTCGCCTGCATCCATGATGAAGGTCCCTGACACTTTGACCCCGAACGACGTGGGCCACGGCTGGGGCGCGCCCAGTGCTGCTTCTAAGCCCGCACCCACTGTTGCAGCGGATGAGGACTTCGGCGGTTGGGCCAGCGCTGCCCCAATCTCCAACGCTCCTTCTACAAGCACGAATAACAACAAGTCTGGTGGATTTGGCGGATCTGACGACCTCTTCTCCAATGTTTGGGAGTAGAGTCTATATCTTTTGCAATAAGCCCAGAATTCACGCATATGTTGATTTCCATGATTTGCGTGATGATAACATCTGCGTATCTGCAAGCATAATTTCACATTGCACATTGCAAATACCGGTGTTGATTATTTTCGAGATTCTTGCCTAGAATTCTTTTCTATTTTGTCTTTTATGCATCTTCCATGTGTCACGAACCCTTGGTCTGTGAAATGTGGACGGCTTCCGAATGTACGATGGGCGGGTCTCATGCATACTGAATGATCAGCTCGTTTTGTTCGCTTCAAAATCTGTACACTTGTCTTTACAATGCATTCATAATACCCTAGAGCTCATGTTTGAAGGCTTTGTAGGCGGCCTTGAGGTTATGAACGATCCTAGCTTAATGAAATGATTGTTGTAATTCCAGCCATATCCTTTAGAAGCCACTGCTACAACTTTGCTTGAGGTACTCCAAACAATTAGTTTCACAATTGTTAATCTGCCGCTCTAATGAATCACTAGCCAGCTCTCATGCCTGGATAGTTGAGGTAACGACTCCTTGACAAGGACAGGATATTCGATAGTAATGGCACTTGCAAGAGACACAGCCTAGCCTGTTGTAATTGGGTATATCATCGTGTAAACTCACAGGAAGAACATGAGCAAAGGGCTGCCACATCAAATCTATAGGTATATAAAACAAGAGGAGAAGACCACCCGCCAAAAAAAGAAAAAGAAAAAGAAAAAGGACTATATATAAAGAATGAGCCCGTTAAACCAACCCAAATCATTATAAATCAAAAGCTTTGTTTCTTCACCAACTCCTTCGTACTGCCCGTATCATCATTAGCAGCAATCTCCGAATTCGAGGTACTCTTCTGCGTAACATTAGTCGTAACCTTGATGCCCGTAAAGGCCTCCCTAGCAGGCTCCTTGGAGTAGCTATTAAAGGATGCAGACGGCGACAGATCTTCGAGATCATGGTCATAACCTGAGGTGCGATCACGCCCGCCAACGACAGAGGCCAGGACTTGAGTGTTGCCGTTGCCCGTGAGGGGGTTGCGGCCGGACGGCCGCGTGGACTTGCTGCGGTAGCCGTTGCTTCGGGTGGAGAAAATGTGCGGCAGGAGCTTGGAGAGCAAGGCGCGTGTGCCCGGGAGACAGGCGCAGATAATTGCTACGTTGCACTCAATGGCGGACCAGGTTGCTGCGCCGACGTTGTCGACTGGGGGTAGCTTGTTAGATTTTGGCTAGGTGTCAGATGTTGTGAGTACTTACAGGTTGGGTCGTGTGAGTTGGAAATGACGAGGAGAGATTTGAGGCGGAGTACACTTGTGATCAAGACGCTGCGCAGGATTATTGTTAGTATTGTGGAATGTTGCCACATCATATGGAGCGCTGGACTTACAATCCACCTAGCGCGAAAACGGCCATGAGAGCGAACTTTTGCTTCCTGGGCAATTGTAGCGATTTCAGGACCGGCATTGGGTATATGAGAATGGCAATATCGGTGAGAATGTGGATAGCTGAGTTGGAGAACCACAGTGCTTTCTTATCCAAACAGAAGCCTGGGACGGTTGGATCCCAGAACTTGGCTAGAGGAACACAGTTCGCCCAGGCGCTAATGATCGTCCAAGCTCCGTAGACGCCTAGAACACCGATCATGATCGAACATGCTAGGCGCATGCGTGGTGTGGAGAAGACTCGTTTGTATTGGAGAAGGATTGACATCTTTGTGCTGATGAGGCTTGTTTGGTATGTAGGCACTGAGGCCCAGAAATACTGCAAAAGAAACATGTCAGTGGAAGCTGTACTGTGCTGGAGAGATATTCTGCTGAGGTGGAGCGTACGATCATCTGAGCCTTGAAGATTGAGGCGGGGATAACGGTATAGTGCTCGCCCATGCCGTGGTAGACTTCGCCTACCATTAGGCCAAAGAAAATCCATGAGAAGGCCAGTGAGACTAGGATGACATAGTCGTCCGCTCCCATCTGTTTTACGAGAAATGCTCGTGTAAATATACGGACGGCAGTAATAAATGTCGCTATAGTTGTAAAGACAATGCTGATGGCGAGGGCCTGGCGACCGCGGGAGGTTGATAGCGTAGTCATCGTGTCATGAAGGCGTATATAAATGAGTGACGGCCAACTTTTGTGCAGAGATTGTGATTGTGAACAGGAGAGTATTCAATGCGCTGAAAGAGAGATCGCAAAGTTCCTCTGTTGACTTATAGTAGATATAGACGCCACTTTGTTAATGTTCGAGACCAAGTCTCACTGGATTACGGGGGACTAGTCCCCTTCTTAATACATATATATGCACCAAAGAGGGATAGGAGACTGAAGTATTAAATAAAAAATAAAAATAAATTAAACAGAAAGGACAAACACGAGATGCTCTCCACTCAGTTTGAAGATCAAAGATCACCACCTAGATATGGGGCAATAATAGGCTATTTAATTTTGAAATGTTTATATTCGTCGGATCAACAGGGTTAGTTGGCCCCATCCTCATGTGGGCAATTAGTAGAAAGTCAGGACCTGATTGTTGCATTGTATATATTGCTAGAAGAGATAGTAGAATTCATTGTATATTGTATATTGTATATTGTATATTATTATACAACGATATATGCCCATATCCATGACTGTACCAAGTACTCTGTTGTATGCAGTTGCCCTAAAAAGTACTCCGTACATGGTTGGTCTAAACTTTGTCAGTTGAAACACTCTCTGATTCGTTGATCTAGAGGCTTGATCCATGGTACTCCTGTGCTCAGACACGGCCGACACATAATAGGAAGGAAATAGGAAGCTCCTGAGATATACACAAAGTAAAATAGGTGGATGCGTGTTCCCACAACATCGGAATAATTGCTTTTTCTGAATCTCTTGGGGATGAATTGGTCCCACAAGATGCAAGTCGATTTTATTCCCCCACGAACTAGACTAGGTATGTGAATGCCACGTGAAAGCCAAAATACACTAGTCAAAACCAAAATGTTCACCATATTTATATATACACTATACACTATACATTATATACTTTTCCTCTCGCTTACGATTGGTTTATGCCGGGTTGATCCATGGTTGAATATCGCTATATAAAATCGATAGTGTCAAATACCCTCCATTAAGATCCTATAAAAACTTTCGGTCATCGCTTCAAGGGGAAGTGGGGGGGACTGTAACCCTGTTGTCCCTATGATCTGCACTCCCTCAGCCTATTTTTCTACTTTTTCTACCTGCACAATCTTAGAGCCTGAGAACCCCTAATTTCAGGGTGTTCGGGAGCATCTCTCGATTATCAGCACATTTCAATATTTACTGGCTCTATCACATCGCAATAATGCGGCGAAAGCTTTGTCCACTTATATCGAGGACTCGGCCTCGGCCGCAATGCACGGCTCCTAAGCCCGTGACGTCATACGATGTGGTAGACCCATTATTGTCGCTAAGGGGCACTTCCCAGACGATGGCCAAATGATTCGCTTCTTTTCGAGTGGAAATTTTTGAGTTAAGGGTCCTTGACTGTGCTTTCACTTCATTGGTCTCCGTCGAACACTCTTATTGTTCCCATCGGTACTTTCAGGTTATAAACTTGATAATTTATTGGTGACATTTCAGT
Organism: Penicillium sclerotigenum; assembly: GCA_928213465.1. NCBI lineage: Eukaryota > Fungi > Ascomycota > Eurotiomycetes > Eurotiales > Aspergillaceae > Penicillium > Penicillium sclerotigenum. Next base: position 32,225 of record CAKMRK010001013.1, on the reverse strand, counting down.
ACAACATATGTTCTACATACTCATACTCCGTATGGTTTTTATACCTGGCTATTTGGCGGGATTTGAGTCCAGTACTCTTGGCACAGTGGTCTAACCCTTTTAGGATAGGGTCCTCTTGCACTCCGTTTTCAATACGAGCGCATTTATTATACTTTCATGATAGTACAAGAACACGAGCTTCGAACTCCCTCCGCCATATAGTACTTCCATAAAACTATGTAAAAATCACCTGATTTGCCACCTTAGTTCGGCGGCTGTGTTTTTTTTTACTGTGGTGATACCATAATAAATTACAGTTAGGTAGAGAAATAGGTGCCAAGGAGTGCTATACCTAATCAGGCCAGACCACTATGCCAACAGTGAAATCGCTAACAGTGCTTCATTTTGAGTAACCCCTAACGGAAACTATATGTGGAAATATTGGAAATGAATATGCCGTCCATCTTTGCAGGTTTTCCTCGCAAGTTGGAAGATTATAAGCGTGGCGGATTATCCCTACACTCCACCTGGCAGCCCTAGAGAAGATGAAATACCATTCCCACCGGCTATTCATCATGGTATAGTCAATCTATCTAGACTGTTTTGGGCGCATATATGCTAACTTGACTAGTAACCTAGTAACAGGTTGAAACGAAGAACCCAGACTCTTTATAGGGCATGCTCCAATGCCTAGCATACATAGGAAGTGTTTTCCACAGTACGGAGTATACAAACATAAATCTGACATGAATACAGTTAACCATCAGTGGGGATCATCTCAAGGTCTGCCTCGGCAAGTAAATTGCAGATAGAAAGTAAAGAAATGTTCCACGATATTTGGAAGACTATAGGATGTTACTTTAGAGTGAACATCTAGGGAAAGTGTGGAGTACATACATGCAGGTAAGAAGTTCTTTACTAACCAAAACCAATGAATAGCCTAGTTCTTAGCTTTAGCACCAATCTTAACATACCTTTTTTCTTTTTATATGCATTTACCTTGCACAGATCATCCGCAAAGACGGAACGTACAAACTCAACCTCTGATTGGCCAGAGACATTCAATGTGGATCGATAGCTTCGCGGGGGGTTGTGCAGAACCTCCCATACAAATAAATATCTTAGATCTTCGACAGGGGTGTGTATTGTACGAAGTATTCGATCTACCTCAGGTCTATTTGCTGCATATATATACCAATTGGGTCCCGCAGTACAAGAATGGCCGATCCCGTCAGCCACTCACGGTCCTCTGCACCACGGGTCCGCCTCACCTGCGAAGCATGTCGCCAGCGTAAAGTGAAATGCGACAAGTCAAGTCCTTGCACAAGCTGCCATCGACTTGGCCTCGTGTGTGTTCCTGTGGAACGTGCGCGTCTACCGCGCGGTCGCACGCGAAAACCAGAGCGGATTGTAGGCTCGGACAAGGAACTATCTGAGCGGGTAGCGAGGCTCGAGGAACTTCTGAAAAAAGTCACTAACGAGCGAGGAGAGGGATCGCAGATTGCCTCGACTGTCCCTGTGCCCGCATATTCATACACACAGCAGCAGTCGGCGGCAGAGGCTAGCAGCGCCGGTCTTGATACGCGACAGGATCAGAATGATATCTTGCCCGGTGTAGGTCAGCCACATCTTCCTCGCCCTTCAACTGCATATGTCGGGGGTCCATTCTGGGAGGATATTATGCAGCAGGTGAGCTTGTGAAATTCATGATTTGCGGACGTGATTTGACTTATGCTACAATTTCTAGACCCAAGAATTGCGCAGTGTCCTGGAAGGTCGGCTAGAAAATGAAGACCACGGGGTCAAAGATTCAGCATCTGGTTTTGGCACATCGCTTGTGAGCTCGGAAAGCCCTGAAAGCTCGTCGAACTCACCTCAGGCCAACAGACGATTAAGTCTTGAACCTCAAATCCGGCACAGGTTGTGTGATATTTTCTTCTGCAACGTCGATCCTCTCTTCAAAATCTTACATCGACCGTCGCTACAAGCCTTTATTAAGGATGGCAAGCCTTATCTTGACTACGAGCAGGATCACCAGGCGCCAGCCACCCTCGCTTCGGCGATTTATCTTTGCGCTGTGTGTACTCTTGAAGAAGTGGAATGCCAGACAATATTCAACACGAACAAAAATATAATAGTCACAGAATTCCAGAGAGAAACCGAATTTGCGCTCGCAAAGGCGGACTTTGTTACGACGAACGATCTCACTGTTTTGCAGGCTTACATTATTTCTCTGGTGAGTACAATACAAGTTTCTCTCGTCTTTCACGCCCCTTCAATCTTAAGATCGGAATCTAACCCAAACGCTTCTAGCTCGCCGCGCGATCTCAAGACCAAAGCCGAAGGGTCTGGACCATGTTGAGCATGGCACTGCGAGTAGGCCAGGCATTATCTCTCCACATACCCCAGCCGCCATTCACGGTACGGCCATTTGAGCACGAGATGCGCAAACGAGCATGGTTAGGAATCGGCCTTCTCGATGTAGCAGCCTCTTTAGACAGGGCATCAGAGCCGATGATGCAATCCGCATGGCTCGATTACAACCAGCCGTCGAACATCAACGACGAGGACTTATGGTTTGACATGCCAGGGCCAATCCCCGAACACACAGATGGCACATTTACCGACATGACGCACACCTTGGTTATTGCGGCCGCAGTATCCGTGACCCGAACCCTTGCATTTTCCGACCTCACAGAGCCAGCCGTGACTCTCATGGGTTTGCGACAGCAAGTCGTCCATGATTTCCAACAAAAGACGTCAGAACTTCTGAGTGGCTGTAGGCCCGATCTGTCGGACTTCCAGTGGTACGCACAAAAATCAGCGAGCGTTATGGGTAGCTGGCTGCAACTAGCCTGTCTTCGGCCGCTGCAACGAAGCTATAACTTTATCCCCCCGAAAATCCAAGAGAATGCCCTACTCAAAATCGCAGCTGATAACCTGCAGTGGGCGCAGGAGGCATACAACTACCCAGGCGCCAGGTGTTGGCGGTGGTACGTCTCAATGTGGGTTCCATGGCATGCATTGGCTGTAGCCCTTGCCGAGCTCTGCGTGTGCAAAAGTCCCGCGGTGATGTCAAAGTACTGGACCGTCGTTGACGACGTCTACCAGCGCTCGGGGCTCGTAATCGCAGATTCTCAGCAGGGGATGCTCTGGAAACCTTTGGAGAGGCTCATGTCACAGGCGAAAACGCGGAGAAATGAGCTTCTCGGTGGTGGCGTCGATGTTTCTCATCAAGCGGTGTCTCGATACTCTTTTGACGGCACTTCTTCAGAGCTTTTCTCGAAACAACCTGAACGTCAACAGAATTTTTTGGACTTTTCGGTTGATTTGAGAGAGGCCGTTGATGCACCGCGAGATTCACACGTCGTGGAAGTACCGACTTCCTTTGCGCCAGTACCCTGGCCCAATGTCTGGGATTCGATGGATCTTAGTGATCCGACTTTGCAAAGTGGCTCCGATGACACGGCTTGGTTGAGTTACGAGAACTTTATTGAAAATGTTTACGATAGCGTTGATTCCATTTTCTTGCCACGATGAAAAGCACATCTTGGGGAGACAGCGAAGGGGAACATTGAACAGAGATGCCCAGGTATCCTGTCCAGCAGTGACATACATAACCATATCTCCACTCGTATCTTGTGCCGTTATCACCAAATAGACACTTTTATGTTTAATGTAATAAAATAAAAATCTCCACCGCGAGCTTCTTCTGTCACAATACAGACTGGGCCCATATTCTTCTTATAACATGTCTCTCTCCTACCTTTCACCCTAAAATAGCCCACAAAAGGCAAGAGAGCATGGAAAGATTCAATCCTTCAAATGCCGATGGCGCCGTTCTCTGAGCAGGAAGTACGTTATCGGAGGGATCTGGGCTGACCTGTTCACCAATTCACCAATAACATCTGTATATCGCATTCAGAATGTGTTATACCGCCAAGAACACATTGCCACCCAGTACCTATGCCATTTAGCTTGCAATCAAGCAGTAATAATATGCTTAACCCTGTATCCTGGATTCAGTTGCTTGTTGGCCTTTATACTCAGCCAAAAAGAAGATCCCGGCGTCATACATTAATTTTCCAACGAGGTGGATAAAATGTTGCAGGACCAAGTTCCCAACATGACTCGGAAACCTTAGGGGCAGTATGGTTTGCACCTGAACTTTCGGCACCCGGGGTCTCCAAGGAAGTCTGCGAGGTAGATGGCAAGGGAAGCTCGTCATCGAGCAGGCGGTGGTAAGTGCACTGTCTTTCTCGTTGGACGCATTCAGCGCACGGCATCTCCCCATTACAGGCTTTCCTGATGCTTGCGTAACTATCACAGGCACGTTTGTGTTTCCCACCGCGCTCCGGCTGGGGGATTTCACGGCCGCTTTCTACACGGGCTTTGCACGATTTCCAATGTCGCCGTAGCACATCCCTTGGTGTTGTTGTCAGCACACATGACGGGGTGACATATCTCTCTTCGGGGAGTGATAGAAGATGACACACCCTCGGCTGAATTTAGAGCCGCAAAATGAACAGAGGTGGCATTTTACCGTGTGATCTGTGGGAAGTCAATCACTGTACTCTATCCATGCGAGTATCGTTCGGAAACATACGAGTAAGGGCATGGCGTTTCATATGATCTAATCGCTGAAACTTGGAGGAACATTCTTTACATTTCCACGTCTTTGGCCCTGTTCTGGTATTGGGTTTTCGTACTTGTTGCTTCATAGGGGTTGGCGTCGGGTTAATAGAGGGCCGTGATAACGGAGGGTGTGGAGAGATGATTTGCGTGTCGGAAGACGGGCTATAAACAGTTCTTGGTGTATCCCACCCCCCCGGATGAAACCAAAATTAAATGTGCAATCCGAGATCCGAAGTCAGTTTTAGACTTGGCGCGGCTCAAAGTGACGATGATGAGCGAGACTCGGTAATTCGACGTTGGCGATTGGCGAGGGAAAAGGAGAAGTCGGTTGTGGAATTCAGCCCGTCGCGATTCCCCCGCCAATGACGAACACCAAATTTAGGCCTACAATAAAGGGGGTTTTATCAAAGCAGTCAAGGGTGTAAAAGATATATAAAGAGGGAGTTATAGGAGAATTTAACTTGTCGCTGAAGTAAATCAGATTCTTAAACCAAGAGACCTATTAGCCTAAAATATCAGGCATCAATTCAACACAGCGATCTATCGTTCTGGAAAACATGCCTTCTATTGGCCCAGACTCATCAGCCATGGTGAATGATGTGAACGAAGATCATTATAACAACTGGCCCAATGATAAAGGTGTAAGTGGAGTGATGAACATCTCAATATATATATACTAATCCCCATCTAGTTCGATCCTGAATACGAACAGCGTGAACCCGTCGAGCTCTCTGTGATAGGACAGATTCCTGCCTACGCTGCTGGAATCTTGTACCGGACAGGTCCAGGAAAGAGCCAAGTTGAAACTGAGAATGGACAGACACTACGGCTCTCCCACTGGTTCGATGGATTCGGTCAAACCCATCGTTTCCAGATCCTGGCTCTGGATGGCTCCAATACTTCACCTCGGGTTTTCTACAACTCTCGCTTCTCAACCGACGACCTGGTTGAAGAAGTAAGAAAAACAGGATCACTGGAAATGATGAGTTTCGGACAGAAACGCGATCCGTGTAAGAGCATCTTGGGTAAAGTCCAGACTGAATATGTCCCGCAACCCACTCCGTCGAGTAAGAACATATCTGTTACCCTTTCAATCAACGTCCCGGGCCTCGATCCCAAGCCTGAGGAGTCAACTTCCCGCTGGAGTGATTCTCAGGGAATTCGAACCCTCTATGCGAAGACCGACTACAATGCCTTCCAGAAGCTAGACCCAGAAACCCTGGAACCCATCGGCCTAGCCACGCAGACTAATCTGCATCCTGAACTTTCGGGGCAACTCTCTGCATCTCATGCTCGATCTGACCCGATTACGGGAGACATGTTCAATTATAATCTCACCCTGGGGCCAACCTGTACATACCGTGTTTTCAGGGTCTCGGCTTCAACGGGAGAGACCACAATCCTAGCAACCTTCCCCGCAACACCAGCTTATATCCACTCTCTTATTCTCACAGAACACCATGTTGTGCTGTGTGTATGGAACGCGCATATAAACCCACAGCTGATGGACTCCTCATTCATGGATTCAATCTTGCCAACAGACCCGAGTCAGCCGGCAGTGTGGTATGTCATTGACCGTAAGCACGGCAAGGGATTGATCGCGACATACGCAAGCCCCGCATTTTTCTGCTTCCACACGGTCAACGCATGGCTCGAACCCTCAAAGGAGAATCCTGCCGAGATGGATATTGTTGCAGATGTTGTGAGAAGCGATGGTTCTGACTTTTTGCAATCCCTGTATTACGAGAACCTGATCTCTTCGCTGGATACAGCCAAGACCTTCCAAAAGAAGAGAGACGATTCTTTCCGTGCATCTTTTACCCGGTTCCGTCTGCCCATGGTGCCTTCCACTCCACGCACCGAGCCCAAGAAAGGAATCGTCGAGTGGTCCGTTTGCAAATCGCTGTCGCCGGAGCTGCCGACTTTGAATCCGAAAATCGTCACTCAGAAACACCGATATGTCTACGCTGTGACCTTCCGTGGAGAGGCAACTCTGACAGATGGTATTATGAAGCTAGATTGTGATACCCAGCAAGTTCAGCTCTGGGCGTGCCACGGCCAATCGCCCGGTGAGCCTATTTTCGTCGCTAATCCCGAGGGCACTAGTGAGGATGATGGTGTACTTCTTAGTGTTGTTCTCGACGGGATTCATGGTAAGAGCTATTTGCTCTGTCTCGATGCTCGGAACTTGTCAGAGCTTGGTCGAGCAAATGTCGATGGGGCCGTAGGGTTTGGATTCCATGGACAGCACGTTCCAACTGTGGGTGGAATGCCTACCGGTGACTACTAAGTGTGAAGTTTCTTTTGAGATATTATTGATGTATAACACAAATTGGCATTTGTTAGATTCCATAGTCTAGTCTTAGTTCCTTGGTTTCTCGGCTTTCTCGACTCTTAAATTATGTTGCACCACGCACTTCCACGTCTTTGTAGACCTCTTCTAACAATTACTGTTATTATACAGATTGACTATTTTCGATGATTTGAAATTATAACATAATTCTTTTCCCATCATAAACATCTATCAACTTTATGCATAGATCCTAGATTGTGCTCTCATTGGTTAGATTTCTTGGGAGTCAACCCATGCCCTAAGATGACATCAACTCCATATCCATCTTCCATCTTCCCTTTCGCATATACCATTTTCCTGAAGGAAATTATTCCAATTCACCAGACAAAATGACGCCTCCCGGCGAAAACGACATCTCAATTCTTCTAGCAACAATGCAACCGAGCCTAGACCCAACAACCTACATCTTCCTCACAACCAAATCACCTCTCCACTCACTACCCCTCTCGACCCTCCAACCGCAATTAATCGCGCAAGAAGAAGAGGGTACAACAATCGTGACGACAGAAGCGCTGGCCAAGTCGCATGGCTTCAATGAGCCAATCTTCCCCTGCAAGAAGATCTCTCTTACTATCCACTCCAGCCTGGAGGCAGTCGGCTTGATCGCTGCCATTACTAATCGGCTGAAGGACCACAGTATCAGTACCAATGTTGTCAGTGGGTATTTCCATGATCATATCTATGTACCCGTTGCGAGGGCGGAGGATGCGATGCTGGTTTTGGAGGAAGTGGCTGCTGAGGCGAGGGGGGTAAGGGGGATTTGTTTGTGAATGTTAAAGCAATGCTTAATCTTTTTTCTATACTTCGATTACGAATGTAAAGGGGTGTCTAGGGTTATCTTTTCCTGAATAAATATACACATTTGAGCAAGAAGGAAGTAAAAAGAGAAAAAAAAGCGTGAATTAAACCCGAGCCTCAGGATACTAAACTAATGAATCTCGAATTTCTATCTTAAGAGACGCCGGAAAAGATCAGACATCAACCCACTCCATACCCATACCTAGGTAGTAATGCAACTCCACTCTTCGGAAGGCCTTTTTGCGTGCTAACTTGTGCTTATAGATCAAAGCGACAAGCTATTAAAAACAAAGCAGAAAACAAGGAAACACCGCCAATGTGGCCCTGGTTCTTAGATATTGTACATTTAGACAAGATGGAGGACCTGGGAACCAGAAAGACAGCGAGAACATGAATAACCAGGGTATTAATCGTACAGAGATATTGATTCATGAGAAAAGAGAAAGAGGCAGTTGCGACACCGGAGAACATGTAATAGGAAATTTAATAGTCTACCTCTTTCTCAATCACCATAATTAACTCGGTAAGCTCCTTGCGCAGTGCACGGTTTCGGTCCCAGACCTCGACGATCTTGGGACGCTGGCTCGTGAAGCAAGCCTTCTTCCAGGGAAGACCACCGTATTTAGATGTGGTCCGATTCGGCAAGCCCCGGGCGATGTTGCGCAACACCAAGGCAGCTTTGTAGGCCACACCGAATGGCTCGCCCTTTTCATTGATCGGAGTATCCATGTAGTACCATTTGCGGACGATGCGCTCTTGGAGAACCATACGCTTGGATGTTGTGGGTTGTGCGTCTGCGGGGCGATCTTCGGGCAAATGCGACGAAACGTGGCCGGCGACCATGGATGTGTTGGCACTGGGCCCAGATGCTCGGAACCGTGCGCAGTGATCCCATTGACAGGTGTGGATGGGAGAATCTGCGGGATCAAGCTTATACTGACCGGGAGTGTCTGTGGGTTCCAGATTCATGTGGTCGCCGAAAACATGATTCCGGAGATCTGTCGGAGATGTGAATGCACGCTGGCACATCTTTGAAGGCTTAGAGTTGTCTGCCCATCTACAGTAGGAATACGGGAAGCCCTCAAATGTGTGGGCAGTTTCTAAAGGTCGGATGCCCTTGATAATGAATTTGGTGGCAGTGCCGGGGCCATTGATGACCTGTGCTTGAGCGTTTGTGAATGTGTTGCTGACGTTCTTGATGAACTCTGCAGCGGGCAGAACGCCCCCTCCAGTGACACGGGGATCAGCGAATCGGCTTTGGTAGGCTTGCCATAAAGCGATCTGTGTGATTTCGCATTCTGAATCCTCGATGAAGCAGCAACGCAGCCATTGGGAGCTTCGCTCCGGCTCGGAAAGCTCCATGAGCTTTTCCAAAAGCTCGGGGGATACACGAGGGATGTCAGTGGGTGGAGGTGCGACTTTTTCTTCCTGAAGAACAGTTTCTTTTTTGGTAGGCCGTGCTTCATAGGTAAGAAGTGCGACCATGCGAGGAACAAAGACGATTGGGAAATTGAGGACATCCATCAATGTCTCGATATTCTCAGGACTGAGTGTGTATTGATACCAAAAGTCCAGTGCACCACTCAGAATATCCTTGTCAAGGTCAAGAAGCGTGTGATAGTACATCTGCTGAAGAGTCGGTTTGGTCAGGGTTTCCATGGCGCGGTTTGCATCCGCATCATCCAGCTCAGTGCCGAAGTGTGTCAAGGCCCACAGGGACCGCACGACGTGGGCGCGATCTGGGGAGCCAAGGCAATTCACCAAAGAAATCCACAACGGATCTTCAGGGTCAGTTCGCAAGAACTTGGTGACCTCCTCGGCGATATCTAGCGCATCATTTTTGATTTCATTCAGTCGAGGTTGATTGGGAGCATTGATCAGGATAACCAAAAAGTCCCGTAATAGACCATTTGCGTAACGCGATACATAAAATGCGTTCTCCTTTAGGAGCACCATGTTTCGCAACACTAGTGTGGCCTCTTTTATGTTTCTCAGTCGATGATTGAAGTCGTAGGTCTCAAGGCTGTCGTTCGGGATGTTCACTGGGATTTTACTAATTTTGTCCAGGATATCCCGTGTGCCATGTAGCGAATTGAGCACGTTGATACGGTCAGTGGGCTTCCGAGGATCATACTGGAATTCCCACTGCACCCCCGTGCAGAGTTGTGTGATGTCAAGTGCTTTCTGCATCAAAGTTTCCGCAAGTAAGGGGAATCCTTCAAATTTGAATTTATCCCATCGTTGATTTGAGATTTGTACTAGGTGGTACAGCGCAAAGTCGACTTCGTCTGGAATACCTGACTGCAGACCGTAGTGAGCACGTTTGTAGATGTGATCCGCTAAAGGAAACAAGACTGTCAGTATTTCTAGTTAATTGATGGGGTACGGGTGAGACTGACTCCTTGGAACCTCGAGATAACTCAGTGGGAAATAAGGGTCGTGATAATCCAATTGCCGGGGCATTTTCGAAGGGTCACGCAGGCGGGAAAATATGACTGGTCGGTTTCCTGGGGTCGGGACTTCCCTTGTCAACATGGGAACCTGTCGATTGTCTTTTCCTTCCCAGTTATCGACCGTGAACTGCGCGCTTTGAGGATTAGCAGCTGGATTGATGTTTACATGATGGGGGCTGGTTGGTGGTTGTGGTGATGTGATCCCGTGATGGATGTGTGATCGACGGGCAGGGGTTGTATCGGGGATGAAGGGTTGGTTGATTTTTGGAGCATGGCGTAAGCCCTCTGTGGGTGAAGTTAGTATAGGTACCACACCTGTCAGCTGAGAGATGGTAATCTTACGTCGCAGCGAGGTGCGAGGGGTAGAGCCCGACATGGTGCTGCTGAAGGAAGGCGACAGCGTTGCGCCGTTCACGTTTTCAGACGCACAAGGTGGTTCTGTCCTTGCAAGGGAGGAGACCGACTAACTTGACCTCGAGAATTCGAGGGGTAACCGGAGACAAACCTTCTAGTCTCAAGATCAAAGACTTTTGAAGATATGGCTCGAGGGATGCTGCCCTTGATACGTCTTTGTTTGCAAACGAATCGAGCAGGAGAAATTGCAGGGGTCAAATTCGCGACGTCGTGTGGCTTCTGAAGGGTCAGAGTACAACAGCGATACCACGTTGATTCTGTCCGAAAGAGGTGATAACGATGGCCAGTGGCTGTGTGAGGGCTTGAGTCGCAGGTTTCGCGCGTTCGAATGTCGGAGGACTGGATGCGACGGTAAAAAGAGCAAAGTGCTCAGCAGCAACCGCAGTTCTAAGGCAGTAGTAAACTTGCGCGTAGGCAATCAAAATCAGCGATATGTTTCAAAAGTAAAATAATTGTCAATGCCTTGCGGCCCTGGAGGGCTAGAGCTGGGCTTGCGATCAACGGCACTGATCAGCCAAAAGTCCGCGCTTCTCCAGGGCGCGTTATCGGATTATTGGTTGTTCCTACTGCTGACTAAGTAGCCTCGTATATCTTGATGCCTCAGGCTGCAACATTCTGTCGGAGCATGAAGACCGGCATACCGGAGGATTTATTAATCCTACATATTTTGTAACTAATTAATGTTATGTAATCAGGGCTCCATATAAATTGTACGAAGAGCCGATACAGAAATACAGAGTGTTGAAACCCATTGATTGGACCCCCTATTTTTACTATACGAATTCATCCGACACATTCCTGGATAATTGTACACAAGAAACAATAGAGACAATGATTAATATCCCTGTCTTGGGTGTACTGTATCCTCATTTCCCAATTTTGAATGATTCAATAATAGTGACAATTTTGTTGGAATGGCTGAATAGCTGATCAGCTTGAATGTTCCAAGTGGCACCCAGTCATACCTCTTCGAGTCAACTTCTAAGAGTTTAATATTTTGAAAATGACAACACGACAGTATATTAGTCCTACTAGATGGTGATTTGATTACGACTTAGTTAGAGATGCCGATGGGGTGGGTAATGCAATTAACAGTGGGAGTGCTGGACGGAGAGTTCTCTCAACCTCGCCCTCACTACGAACATCATTTCACTAAACACTACGCTCATTCTTCGTCTATATTATACCCATGGATATCTTCTGAGTCATTAATCTTTGTTGATTGCTCTCGCTCTGTAAAATGCAGCATTTGCAGTCACCCATCCCTCCCCAGGTCCTTCGTCTAGCCATCGCCAAGTTCTCCCATACAACCACTGCCATCGATCATGTCGGTCCACTGACCTGGAATCATGTCCCTGGGAATGGAGATATGGCTTGCGTATTTGAGAAGTTCCTTGATTCCAGGTCTGTGCCATCGAAAGTGATTCAGAAAGTGGTTCGAGGTGATGGCATCCTGGTACATCCCCACGCATAAAGCTTGACAAGTCAATAATGCTGAACACTAGGCCCATCTGATTTAGGAGCAGCTTGATCTTATATTCTTCATTCGCATGGCAGGAATGCAGGCCCAGCTAATTCCACCCCTAAGGCCACACTTTGCTGTCGTTGTAAAGTCGCCTTGTCTTGCAGTCAAGTATCCTCATGGTGAAACACATGTATGTATATTCTACACTATGACTTCGGGTAGTCATTCCTAACAGAACCGTCTTCTGACTCCACAGATTCGTCGGTTTCAGATCAAGTTCACTACGGAGCGGGACTACTTCATGGCCTTGACTCTTCTAGGCGAAATCAACTGTCCATTGACAGAAGGCAAGATAGCAGTTCCAGCAATACAACGATTTCCTTCAGTATCATCATGGACATCAGGAAAGCTCTCTTCTGTTCCTCCCAGGACTACAAACACAGCGCCAACTTCAACCGGCAGCAATGGAGTCCACTTTTACCCCACGGGAGCGCTAGGGTCTGGAAGGACAAGTATGTAACGATTCTTCTGATCACCGTTCGACCAGCTGTCTCACATTTTCGCTTTGATAGCACCCATTCGAGCATCATCTCCAGCGAGCACCATTTCGCAATCTGTGTCCAGATTAGGCCCTGTACCAGCTTTCAACCCCCCATCCCGAAGCATGGAGCCGGTAGATTTGTCTCAACCACTACAAGCATCTGCCCTCGCACACACGTTGAACAAAGAAGCCGATCCACCAAGCTCTCAGCTTTCCGCCATATCTGCAATTCATGACGTCGACCAGTTGAACCAGATGCTCCCTCCCAAGAGAGACCTGCCCTTCTCAAAGCCAACCGCAAGGAATCCGCGCGCTCCAAGCTTGACCCAAACAACACAAAAGCATCCACAGTCAGCTCCGTCGCCAAGTTCTCAACACACTGAGCCAGCCCAGGATTCACAACCTGATCCACGTCTTCTCGTGGTCGAGCCCAATACCTATTCTGTTTTGCCAGGTTCCGATTGCCAGCTCTTATCCCAAACAAATCCTTGCCCCGAGCTGAGCCAGCCATTATTGCTTTATGAAGATCCTTCTGCTTCCCAAGACACAGCTGCGATCTGTGAATCCCCCAAACAGGCATCCCAAATACCCCACGTTCAGAACACATCGCAGACACAGGGTAATCGAACTAACTCGAACTCCAACAACCAGGCCAGCAAGTCAAACGATAAAGCCCCAGCCATGACAGAAGACCATCTTGCGCGGTATCTATCTTCACCAACGGCTGAGCGAATTGTCTTTCTCGAGAACTGGATGTGCGAATTGATCGACGATGACAGTTTCATGACTCTGTGCGAGGACGTGGATGGAACATGGAGGCGGTTTGCATTCGGACGAAGGCAGTAAGGGATGAGGGACTACTATTCACTTGTTCTCTGGAATGCTATATCTTATTTTAATAATCTCTACAAAATGATTTTCAGCTTGTCTTCAGCGCTACTTGTTCAGTTGTATCGTATAAACGATCCTTTTCAGACAAATTTACCAAACAGCAAATGCAACCCGCATTCCACTTGAATGCCCACTGAACATAGCATGATGGCCATAGACATTAGAACAAGTAGTATCAGCCCACTTGGTCACTTGGTTATTAACGCATCTTGTGCATTAATTCAAGGCTGTCGATACCCAATGCGAGGAGTCAGTGGGTCAGATAGTGCTGTGACCAAGTACGCTACAGACGCATATCTCAGAAGCATGCCAAGGAGGCTATTTACCAATCTGGCCAAGACATGATTCTCAGATATATGCCCAAATTCGCGCAGTAAATGTGGAGACTAGTTCTACCTTAAGCATCCCCGTGCGACTATTCAAGGTTCCACGATCTCAGCCAATGTTCAGCCAATGTTACACGAAGTCTATAACCCTATTAGACTTAAGCTCAGCTCTGCAGAATCTTATCCAAGTTAGATCATTCCATCACTGCAGGTAAACCATCAACCGTATATCGAAGAATATACGCAAGGACTATCAATGCAAGACCATCAATACACTCAATATGAAGGCTGCAGAACATGCACTATATAACTATATATCTCAAAGATCGACTTTCAATTTCTACCTTGAACCGACTTAGTGTCATGCATTACTTTGTCGACTAGGAAATCTTAAGTTTTGGCTCCTATCAAATGCGGACTGTGTAGGCAGTTTCTCAGGCGTATAGATCGTGAGATATTCCAATGTTTCTCCCGAGGTTGTTAATCGTCATGTTCTAATTTTCCTGTTGTAGACAGTCGTGTGGAGAAGAGAGCCGTGGAGTATGGGACAAAGGCAACACATATCCCGCCCGTGGACAATCTCGCCCAGCTTGCCCGTTACAAGCTAGCAGATGCCGTCTTCTGCCATGTCTACTACAATACGGGTGGCTATGAAAACATAGCTCCGGTCCAGGGTGCGTTGCAAACGACTGCATTGATTCCGGAGCTGATGTATCGTGCGGAGAAGTGAGTAATATCAACCTGTCTCTGACACGGGGTTCTTTGGATGAGAGCCTCTCACTGACGTGTACTTGCACTTGACTGGTGCTATGATCTGGTATCGGGACAACGATCCCTATAACCCAGCAGCCCTGTACCTTCTCTTCACGCACTGGTGACAGCTCGCCAACTGCCAACACAGGCCCACCAGCCGTCTCGGCAGGACAGACCTAAGAGTCGATGCGGTTATCGTCGCCACCGTACCAGCAGAGAGGCCCTCGTTGGAGCACTTCCGTGCGACACTCAGGTCGAGAGTGGGGAGCGTACCTTCCCCAACGCCAAGGGGCAGCTCCAATCAATCCTTTCCTCTGGCCATTTGCCGGAAACTGGTGCCGTCATCAACCTCCTAGAGGCCCCTGTTCTCGCCTATGTGAAAGGGACTGATAGCCCACCCTCTGAGAGTGAGTACGTGGGGGCTATCCTCGCTGCCGAATTGGCTTATCCCAATGTTTAATCATAGAAGCTAGTTAGATTAGTAGAAAGAAGCCCCAATACAGCGATCATTTAATACATGGAATCTAGCTGTTAGGATGAATGCAGCTTCAACACGAGCATTATAATTGCACTTGTACCGGCAAAGAGGCCCCTAGGTCCTCTATAGGCTAACTATACTTACGTAGTTATCAAGCTTTCGAGCGGATTGGTTGAAATATGTAGTATTGAGGGTAAAAAAATGGCCTTAGTACATACAGTATGGTGGCTAGCGGGCGTAAATGAAGGCTGCGCTGAATGTACCTAACGCAGAGATCAAGCGACAAACTGGAAAGGTGACGCATTGTCGATGTCTTCAACGCGGTTTATCTCTGCATAACTACCCTTGAGGACATTGACTCTATAGTAGAAAATGCCATCATGCAAAGCAAACATACTGGGCAGACCTTTCGGAACCAAAGAAAGACCCTCATACGGCTCGGAGCCGTATCCAATAGTGTACTGGAGCATGCAACGGGAACACCGATCCAACGTAGTATGTTGCTTGCAGCCTTCGTCCAGGTACGCAGTAAGGCTAGGTTCCATCATGACGGTCAGATATTTACCATCACGGGAGCGGATCCGCGTCTTTCCATCATGTTTGGAGAGTTGAAAGCACATCCCATCACTGTAGGGGTTGCCACCAAAATATAGCTTGGTGTCGAACTCCCCAGCATCACCTGTCCAAACACTGTCACCGTTGATGGGATATAGGTAGAACCATTTATCGGGGTGGTAGAGATCAACCCCGTCAGCGGAAATGGGATTACCCGTGTCAATGACAGGATTGGAAAGTGGCGGGGGAATAGGGGGTTCGGCATCGCCGTAGTCTCCCACTGGATCAATTTGGACTTTGGCCGCGTCATTAACGTGGTCCACCCACTGCCCGTCCTGAGCTAGGTACTGCGACCCATTCCGGATGTAAAATACATCTCCATCATAGTCGGGATAGTCGACGAGAACGCCGACATATGTCCGATTATGAATTATTGTTTCGCCGTCATCAGAAAGGTAAAACAAAGCCCCGCGGGCATGGTAATCTCTGCATATCTCGAAGTTGCTGTTGTGATAGTGAATAGCGAGATATTGGCCAGTGACGATAAATCTGAATGGCCTGTCAAAGCCTTCGTCCTCCATGCTGGGTACTTCGATACTAGCAAAGAACTGTCCAAGATTAGCTTAGCTGTTTAACTCGTTACAATGGTATTTATACAGGGAGAGCAAAGCAAAAAGAATAGTGTCGTGGTAATAAGTAAAGATGAAATTCAAGGAAAGAAACCCTACCCGTACTATGAAGGCTTTCCTGTCAATCTAGCCCTCGATGGCCCCTGCTGAAAGTGGCATGTAGTGAAACACCGAGATGCAGGGGAGAATCGTTGACAGGTTACGGCCCCTTGTTTGTTGAGTTTGCATTTCTTTGGGGCCGAGGCTTTTGATGGGAGGGCGCTATACATGTAGATCACGATTCTCAACAGTGTCTCTTACCTAGTTTAATAGACCAGCTGCTACTGGTTCCTCACATCCTACAACGCCGTTTACACTATCAACTACCGAGACCATCCTCAGTGGGATAAGGAGGTACGACGTCTCACGAGGTGTAGAACTCGTCGTGAGAATGTGGGAATAACTACAGTGTCTCGGAGCCTTTCTTCTCTGGTGCTCAAAGGAACCGTTTCCTTGGTAGGCTTCTTGGGGGGATTTGATGTGGCTCGCTTTCCTGACACAATCGGGCCGACGCTATTGAAGAGTGCTACTATCAGGTACGTGACCTATTTTCTTTACTCTCGATGGGTTCAGGGGTTTAGAGTGTTCTGACTTGCGTAGGGGAATTGCAGTTGGTTCTAAGATCAAGAGAACTTGTGTAAATTTCTCGCTGAGAAGGAGATTAGACTGAAGCCCATTCTGGATAGTAAGATTTTCTCTTTCGAGGACTCTCGGGCTGCTTTCAATGGCCTTTATGCTGGTAAGCATATTGGTAAGGTTGTGATAAAGATCTGAAAGCATTTTCTGCTTGTCCAGACCGGAGAGTCTCAAGACAGCATAAAGGATGCTAATTACCAAGATCTTCCTATTCCTCGCATCAACCACGATTTTACAAGATAGCAGATTCCATCCCGGGGGGTTGCGCCTGGCATTGGTCGATGCTCCCCAGAGCCCATCTCTCGCAGTCTAAAATCCAGTGTATATGTCATACATATGATATTCCATTCAAGGGCTTAATCCCCTCTTCCTAATCGAGATACGACTACAACACAAGATAATAGAGACAAACTTGAGCCATTAAGAAGCCCAGCCAACGCAAATATTACATAGAGAGAAACAATTTTTGACGGGCCTTCTTTGTTCAGGAGAAAACCAAAGAGCGGAAAGATTGAGCGGAAAATACGGAGCTTAACTGCGAAGCAAACTCAACGTGTGCGACGGTAGATCAACCCAGAGAAAACATTCAAATAGCCCTCCTTAGTGAGCATAGTGAAATCAACAACAACACGACCCGACCCGCCGTTCGACTGAGTCAACTGAGGAGCAAGATTCTGCTCCGTTTCGCCCTGCTCATTAGAAAGACCAGGCGGGGGCGTGGACGGCGCATTCTGACCAACAGAGCCCTCAGCGCCGACAGCAAGATCAGCAAGGTGCTGGAGCGAACGCTGCTCATTGGGGCCCATCACAGGCTGCTGGGACTTGGCGAGACCGCCAATCTCAGCTTCTTGTAGTTGGCTCTCCTGGGACTTGATACGGCGCCATTCAAGGAAGATGCGAATCTTGGCGTCCCATTCCGGGGTGGCGAAAATATTGTCGAACTCGGAACCCTCTGTTGCGCGCTTAGAGCGGCGGTCGAGGATCTCTTCGACTTTGTCAAGGGTGGTCCAGCATTCGTTTGCGTATTCTGGAAGAACGGTCGCCTCGAGAAGAGTCATTGAGGCGAGGGCTAGACTATGCAAATCGAAGGGTGAGGGGAGTCGGGATTGCATGGTTGACTTGTGCATCTCGTTAATTACCTCCTGCGCACAGAAGATGATCTCGTACGGGCTATACACGAAGACGTGGCGCTTGATGAGTAAACGGACAGTCCAGTAGAGTTGTGCTTGGAGGCTTTCATAAAGTGGACGAGTGGCAGAGTTCTCGGGTAGCTCGTGGATCTGGAATATGTCCTCCATCTCTGCTAGACGCTCCAGGGATGAGACTAGGTTCGCGCCGATAATACGACCCAGGCCGGAGTTAGTCTGACAGACGTTGTGTTCGACATTTGCCAGAGTGACCATTTCCGAGAGGAATGTCGAGTAAGCTAGCATAAAAACAGAGTCAGTGAAACGCACAATTTTAAAACAAGGAAGGTCAACATACAGGCAATTCCGGTTGTGATTTGACCAACAACCCTTTCATCTTCACGGCCGCCAATCTCATGACCGCCCAGAACAGTGGCATCTGCCACACTGATAGCGTACCACCGGGCCAAGATGACCAAAGACACCCAGTTGCGCCGGGTGAGATTGGCATCCGAGTCGACATCAGGATCCACAGATCGCTTGTGCTTCAGCTGGCCTTGGCTCTTGGCCAATTCGTATCCGAGCTTGTTAGCTGCTTGGACCAGGCTGCCCTTGGGGACACCATTTTTCAGAACAAAATTATCCGGTCCACGAGTGTCACAGTCGATGATCATCAGCAAAAGAGACTGAAGCCAGATAAGGTTGACAGGGGTCGTGTGGACGATCAATGGCTGGCGGGTGTGGAACATGAGCAGATCCTGAGCATTATCAAAGCCATTGATCTTCTCGAAATTGCCCACTACACGAGACATGTTAGTTTGAGTTACGGCGTACAATGCATGGCAGAAAATTTCCTGTGCCTCGCGATTGCATTGGTGCAAAAGCTCCAATGTTCGCTCCTTGGTGTGGGGAAGAATTGGCAGAAGGGTGTGGATCTTCTGATAATAACTGTAATCCAGTGTTAGGTAGGTTTCTCATGATTACGAGGGTTACCCATTGCACGTACGCATCAAGAGCTCCTTCGTCCAAAGTCACTGGTGTCATATCGTCATCACCTTCATGCTTTGGCAAATCCGTCATCTCAAGGCCGCTTGGGAGATCATTCTCATGGCCCGTCGGGTTCCAGAACAGATTACCAGGTTTCGGTGCGCTACCGCTGGCAACGGCTGGATTGTATGGGTCTGCCGCTGTCTCGGACGCGTCGAAGGCATTTTGCGATACACGGGCGTTGAAAGAAGGTTGTGCAAACGAGGAACTGGGGAGACCTTCGAAGACTGAGTAAGTCCTCTTGCGATTGCCCGAGGTAGATTCCACGGGCGATGCGAAATCCTGGTATCCTCTTGGTAGCGACACCTCGTTCATAGACTGGTATGGGACGTCAGGCTGAACGATCCCCGGTTGCATCTGGTTCTCCAGAGTATGGAGTCGCTCGGCGAGTTCTTTGATGTAACTGTATCTCTGTCAGCGCTGGCGATTCTTGCAGCGGCGCACTTGTTGTTCCTACCCTTTACTGGGACCGCGTTTCATCGGGACGCGACTGAACTGGCACACAACGCCGAGGCGTCTGCAGTTAGAGCATGTTTCAAGACCAGTTTCTGAGCTCGCATCGCATCGGACCTGTAAAATAAAACGCGTCTTAGCTTCAACGTTCACAATCGCATTCGAGGGGAGTTGTTATCGTACTTTCTTTCGCCGGCACTCGTCGCAAGCCCTTGAGATCTTCGATCGTTTGCGCGCACTCTGTTCGCCATAGCTTAAGTCGTGATTAGGGTCAACGCCGACCTGTTGACTCGGAGGGAACTGGAGCATGTGCTGGTGCTGGTGTTGGTCCTCCGAAGAGGTTCGACCCATGTCGCCAGCATTGGAGGAACCCAACACCATAGACTGGCCATGATGAACACCGTTGTTTGTTTCGCCAAGACCTGGACCAGAGGCATCGCGGGAAAGTTCCGCGGACAGCAGTTCGTCGGTGGTCATTTGGCGGTTTCCATAATACGAGGGCACACCTTGGGCCATCTGCGCACCGTTAGGGGACGGGTAAGAGGGCGCCGGAGGCATGTCAGACTGCTCGCGAGAGTTCATTGCGCTGGATAAAAGTGAAAAGCGCAAGGGAAATGATGGGTTGTGGGCAAAGCGGGCCTCCGGGGGATGGAGGGAAGATGGTGTAGGACGCGAAGTGCCAGAGGTGAAGTTTTAACTAAAATTTCGCGGGGGGGATTTTCAAGGGGGCTAGCGCCGAGAGCGCCGCATTAAGCAACAACATTTGCACAGAGTATTCATTGAAGCTAGATACTATTTTGAAGCTATATACAGTTGTTTACTTCCCCGAGTCTTTTTTTGGATGATCGCACGGAGGACGGCTTTTCGTTTCTGCGTGTGAACGGATTAATACTATTTCCCTTTCGGCTTCGGATGAACTACCAACGTACACTTGCACTTAGTTACACCTTCGACTTTCAAGTTAGGATACCTTGACATACTTGGGGTTCATGCCATATTTAAGCATGTTGAATTTAGATGAATGCGAGTAGTCTGTGTCAATTCTCTACAGAGATTATCCATGCAAAGGTCTTCACCATCGATGTTAGGATAGGTATGTACCTGCACCTGTATCAGTGCGGCCACTTTATGAGGGCGCTCAAGGTCCTGGTCACTGCCTCTATTAGTCTGAGGGTGAATCATGCTTTGAAGCTGGAAAATGACATCGGACTATACAATGAACACTTTTATATACGCTGGTCTGGCTTTTACCCTTCCCGAGATCACCTGACCTAGAGTCGCATGATGTTCTCAAGGTCACCCTTGCAGTGCTATCCCGGTTAACCGATCGTTTTTGAGAACCCGATTTACCCTTTCATCCTTTCGGTACAAACCCTATTTATTGCTCCTGTATTGTTATATATCTATATCTCTGTACAGAGTATACTTAAGAGACTCATATGACAATATCTTTTTAGAAATAATATTACTATATATCGAGGTATTCAATCGAACCCTCGATCGGTCTCAGGTTCATGATCATGGCTTCCGCCTATATCATATATACTTAAGCATATATAACTTACAAGTCCCTGTTTGATCGAACGAATCAAGCAAGCACATCAAGGCATCCTTAATACTCGGAAGAAGGATATAAAAACGGGAAAGAGCAACCGACTGCTTTGTACTCCATACCGTAAGTGATATAAGTTAATCTAAGATAATCGAGTAGATAGTACTCCGTACGCAAAGAACATCCTACAGAACAAAGACAGCGATTGGGTAAAGACTACGCAGATCAGGGCCCCAAACCCTCGCTGCAGGCCGCTCGAAGCAGGAACACTGACGCCATCAGCCCACTTTGGCGCTATGGCATGCATTCGGTATTGTACTTGTATGTATTTGTCACAAATACTATTAGTCCACATGTATTTGATGCACACCTACGTGGACTCCCTCCACTGGATGCTTTTCCCTTTTTGAATTTTTTCTTCCTCTCTATCATTTTCCTTTTCCAGTTGATATCCGCAAAGACCTGTCATAATTCGCTTAATCAAGTAATACCAATCTATGGGCCATTTGGGAAGTCTTGCAGGGATTATGGAATGTTCTTTTGCCAATGTACTCTGTAGATCAAGCGTCAACACCCCTGAAACATTCTCATAATAGATTCAGCCCCAGCAACCAGGGTTCCGTAGCACAAAGAAACACAATATTCTTATAAATAAATATATACATATATTATATAAATATTGATTATATAAATATATGGAGTACTATGAATGTCAAGGTCGGGGATGTGCGGCCCCAGATTTTAGATCCATATTTTGTTAGTGGAGTGAGTTCGTTAAGGCTAGGCTCTGATTTTTATAATGGGATTTCCCTGCAGTGGCCACGACTTCAGTTGCCACCATATGTTTGTTGTCCCACGTACTACACACACGGTTAGGGCTGCCAATTTG
Organism: Penicillium sclerotigenum; assembly: GCA_928213465.1. Taxonomy (NCBI): domain Eukaryota; kingdom Fungi; phylum Ascomycota; class Eurotiomycetes; order Eurotiales; family Aspergillaceae; genus Penicillium; species Penicillium sclerotigenum. The sequence continues at coordinate 10,212 of CAKMRK010001013.1, read as the reverse complement.
GGCATGAAAAAATAAGTCAAAGTTTAAAAATTGAAAAAAGGGGGAAAAAAAAAAACGATGAAAGACTAGTCGATAAAAAGAAGCAAAACTGAATACAAAAATTCTCACGATGTGCGTTGGAACGAAACCCTAAGCAACAGTGGTTCCTGTAAGTGGAGTCAAAAAGAATTGAAGAATTTGTTTTTTTCAAAGAACTGGAAACATACAATATTGAGTATGGAGTAATAGTACAGTTATTTACTACCAAGCCAATTGCTCTGTATGCATGTAAAATGATTACTGAATCCAGTAAATAAAGGTAGTAAAAGCAGTAAAAACACAGTAAAGGTACGATACAACTTGTCCCTTTACCTATACGGTCATCCGCAAAGCCCAGTGGCGCAACGAAAATCCTCGTCCCATACCCCGTTATTAACGGCTACTGCCCGCCCTCCTTCCTCTCCTCTTTCCTCTTCCTCATTGCGTGTCCAACGTCTTCTTTTATCGAACGCTTTTTATCTTGGCCGCCACTACCGGTACTTGGTGTCCTGTCTAACGGCCGGCGCCAAACGGTGCGTAGGCTTGGTCCCCCTCTCCCCTCCCTCTCTCTCCCTCTCTCTTACTCTCCGATCCCTGACCACACCCCCCCCCCCTCTAACTCGCGCCTGAGATACCCTTTGGATTTTCAATTTCTTTCTGCTTTTTGTTCCAATCAAAGACAGTGCAGTGGCTCTCAACGGCATTTTACACTGCTAGTCCGGCGTTCTGTGAACTCCTCCGCGCATTGGGACCTTCGACTATACGATTATACCCTTTTGTTCATTTTGTTCTACTCGGCCCGACCTCCCCAAAGAGCCGCTGCCAATCGCCTTGACGGCTTGATATCTCGGTCTCTTCAACCGATCACTTTTATTTCAATACTTCAATTTTCTCCCGATATCCCTCGCGAATCATCGCATGTGTACCTCCCAGTAACACCGCAGCGATGCTCATCGATGGTGAAAAGTATGCTTGTGAGGCTTGCGTCCGTGGTCACCGAGTCAGCAGCTGTCACCACAGTGGTATGCCAATCTTACGCTCTTTCAACAATGAATATATGTATGCTAATTCCCCTTAGACCGCCAATTGACCCACATCAACAAAAAAGGCCGCCCAGTCTCTCAATGTACTCACTGCCGCGGCCTACGCAAGTCTCGGACAACCCACACTCAGTGCGATTGTGGCGAAAAGAAGAAGAAGGAAGATTGCCATACCGGCATTTCCCATGGTCGCTGTGGTTGCTGTCACGGCCAGCGCTGCATTTGCGCACTCAAAAAGGAACACCTAGATACTGTGCCTGAAACTGGTCTTCCCTTCTCTCCGCCCCCGCTTACGATTGAAACCCCACGGAAACCCCCTCTTACGTCTACCAAATCGGAATCGACGCTCACGATTTTCCGTGACGGTCATCATAAACCCGCCCACAAGCATAATGACATGGCCCACAAATGTGGATTGCCCTATACGATCCCACGGTCACATACCATCCACCACCCAATCGACTTACCCCGTCGGTCGGTAGATCATTTGCCGCTAGGCCAGTCGACCTTCATCAAGGAACCTCTTACCCTGTCCGAATTTCCTACATCACAACAGACGTCGCAAAATGGTTCTCCCAACAGCGCGCATTTTTCGGGCGCCGAAGACGATTTGAATCCTCCTCTCGATCACTCGTACCTCGACAATTTCGTTACACCACCTCCTCCCGCTCCATCATTAGACCGATCCCATGATGTGCTGTCGAACCCGATATCTGCCCCTGCAACCATGGACAAATTTCCTCTGGACCAAATCGTCACTAGCGTTCCTCCACTTGACGTCTCCTCTTTCGCCTCCTTCCCGACCACGAGCACCAATTCTCCAATCACCTGCATGGCATTCCAAGAACCCTACCAAGAATGTCACTTCACTTCTCCAGACTCTGACATGCCCCTGGGTTCTGCTGGCATTGGCGCACCCTCGGTCGACTGGTCCAGTTTCCCTCTATACTCCGATGTGCCTACCGCAACCAGCACGCAAGCCCCTTCATACGCTAGCATTGATTATACCGGATATCCCTCGGGTCTTCCAGCGCCTTCATCATCCGGAGACCTTTCCGAGGCGGACGAGTTTGGACCGCTTCCAGGTTTGGGTCATGCTAGCAATGACATGCACGATCTGCACAGCGTGAGCGAGGCGTCTGACATGGACCATCTCCGCGTTAGCTCTGCATCTTCATTGGTCGGTCTACCTCAGACGCGTCTCCTGTCGTCCAATGACCTGGAATCGATCAACATCGATGATTTTCTTAAATCGACCAATGAGTCCACCGCTGCGCTCGAGCATCAGCTGCAAGCCAGCATGAGCATAGAGCCCAAACCGGTCCCTGCGCAGGATATCTACACTATGTCGCAGATACCAGTGTACAAGCCCATGACGTCGGTCCCGATTCCCAGTGCTTCCTCCCCGCCACCAGACTCCGTTCCTATCTGGCCTAGCGGTCTGTTCGATGCTGGTTCCACCCCGCCCATGGACGACAACTTCTTCCAACAATCCTGGGCCTAGTAAGAGACAGTGGTGCTCGCTATTTAACCTTGCTTATCTTCTCTTCCTCCTATTCTTTGTCCTGGGGCTTGCTCTCTTGCGGCAATCTACCACCACCTCTACACCGTCTTCATGACCATGATGAGAGATGATGATAAATGCCTAATTTGTCTTGTTCCATTAGCCAGTCTAGATTCCTTCTTTTGATAGCCATTCAATCTAGAGGGGTTTGCGATTTGGACACTTTCATGTGCCTATACATTCTTTTGCTTTTGCTTTTGCTTCCGTACATGCGTTTTTTTATCTTCTTCCCTCGCTTACATTCTCGCTGATGTATAGAATTATTTTTCATTTGTTCTGTTATTTTACATGTACAATGACTCGCGCAGTACTGCTCCATACACTCGCAACGATATCCAAATGCATGCATGCATGCACAGTGCGAATCTCTACAGACCCCGAGATTTGTCTTGGTCCATCGTCTGCACCCAGTGTTTTATTATACGGGGGTGCACAGAACGCTAGCTGATATACCCGAAGATGATATCACTAATCACCAATTACCTATCAACTAGGTAAAGCAGTTTAATATACCAAATTAACTACTCCGTGTATTCTATCAAGGCCACTAGTAACAATCGTCGAATGCAAAGAAGATCCCGGTGAGACAGAGGGATATAGCGGTGAGGAGCTGCCTCAACAGATCGACAGGATTCTTTGGCTCTAAAGGTTGCCCCTCTTGTCTGAACCCCTGAAAACCCTGAAACCCTGAAACAATATTCAAACAATATTCAAACAATATTCGTAAAATAACCATCCATGGATTTATATATAGAATCTGAAGACCGGTGGACCGGTGGTATTGACGAAAATAACCGTTTTCAAGGCCAGAAATGCCTTTCCCCCGGTATACGTGAGCTGGATTCTTAGACTCTAAGAGCAGACGCAATGAGAACCAAGTCTACATTTGTCACTCTTCAAGACAAAGATACCGTTTTTATTTAGTTTTGCTCCATTAATCTATTCAACTTCCACTCGCCCAGGAAGCCTACCAGCGGAAAATCCCCCATGGGCTTGCAGTAAAGATCGACTCAGAGATTTATCGGATGGACATGTTAACCTGAAAGTGTATTAGGCTTAGAAAACTCCCCTTCCTCAGGATAAATGATTACAACCAATACGTCGCCGCGATGGAGGGGAAGAGAGTTCCAGAAAGCATAGACCCGATCTGGCATCACCGCACGACTATATTCGTGGACTTCGTACTTCTCTCAAATTGGCACTTTAGCACAGTCACCGAGCTATGTTCTTATTATGAAATCGGGATTCCTTGGTTTTTGTTGGAATCGCGTGACCAGTTGGCACGTGGTTGATGGTCATGTGATCATAGGTCATGTGCCTAGCTTTGGCCTGGCGGCCTGAATTAAGACCGGCAGAAGAATTAAAATACCTGAATCAGGCGTGATATTTGTATGACGTAGGCGGCGTGTTAGGTGGCCTAGAAAATACCCACCTTCCAGCTCTATTTGAACTGTTTACATAGGCGCGCAGCTCGCCCGGGAAATACGTTAAGTAATTCCCTTCTCCGGGTATCCGCCAATCCTGGTGCTCCGTCAGGGTAGTTAGGCTCCTCCACGTGATATTAATACTATTCGGCTATCCCTCCGAAAGTACGTAGGAGAAAGCAACGTACTGTAATATTATGAGCACGGGAATATTAACTCCTAATTTTAGTCAACTCAAAAATTAGGAGTAGTTAATAGTCATGTTTTGATAATATTACCCGTTCGGAGAAGCCCTCCGTAATGTCGGTGTCGATGTCACGTGAGACAGCGTTGGCAACGTGAGGCAATCCCAATAAAACACTCCCTTTAGGGTGCAACACAACAGACTGTCTTCTCATCCAGGAAGGCCATAATTCTATTGAATCCTCAGATCAGACCCTTTTTCAGGCGTATCGCCTAGGAGAAGGGATAGCTCCCCCGCTGCCCTCTGCCCGACGCCTGTCCGGCAACCATCACGCGTCTCCACGAGCTAACGACATGCCCTAACTACAGGAGAAAACCACTACTGCCACAGCTAGAGCTCTTGAGGGCCAGAAAATCTTCAGCCCTATAGCAGCCTTCCTTGACGATCACCCACGCCAGAATGTAGGCTTCGCGCCCCGACAGCTAGACGCGCTCGCTGACCTTAGCAATGACCTAGCTAATATAGCTCAGCAACACTTCAATACCTACATCAGCGGCGCTCCCTCGACCAACGACCCCCTCCCCCCCCCCCACCTTCCCGTCCCCCCTCTGGTCTTGCCCAGTCCACATACGCGTCTGTCACCCGAAGCCCCCCGGCTAAGAACAATGCTGCCACGAAGCAAACCAACAGCAATACGAAGGCTGATAGGTCAGCTACAAAGCTGCTTCCACCTGACAACCGACTCTTTGCTGCTGTCCAACAGCTCAGCCCGCAAATCAACTACGGATGTGTAGTTTAATAAATAGCTTTCACTAAGCAAACTTGTTAGTTAAGGTTAACTAGTTACCTAATGGATGCAAAGATAATTAAGTTAAGATCAGTATACAATATAAAATTTAACAATTTGACCTTGGATTAAAGAAGCGGCAGGGCAGCTTCAAAACTATCAATAGTCATGGGTGTTCACTCAACACTGTGACGATTAAGTTATCAGTACCCAGGATGGTTGACACTTCAAGTATTGCGGCTAGTGGAAGCATACCAGCCAAATTGACGGGGGAGGATGTTTACCCTGAAACCCTTCAGCAGATGATACTTTCGTTGAAATGCACAAGTTGACCTGATCTCCTTCCTGGCACGTAACAAGGCCCACTAATTATAGGGCCGCACTTCATTACGCTACTAAGGAAGAAATGAGAAATCTCCACCAGCAGTACCTGTCTATTGAAGCACCGGCGCTTTTCTTAGGAGAAGCAAGTACTCTCTCCATATACACCCGGTATTTCACAACTTAACCAACGACAAGGTCCACAGCCTCCTGGATAGCTGGTTGCCATATCGGGTCCAGCACCCTGGCGATCGAAGTAATCAATTTCGCCGACCTTCCCTCAAAATACCAGCATTCTTCGAGCTGTTTTAGGATCACGCAGTAGTACGCCAGCAGGACCAAGGCCCCGGGGTGGCGCTGGGAGAGAAGAGTCATGTACCCTGTCTCCACTCGGACCGGCCACACAAGAACACTCCACGTGCTGACACTCGACTCCGTGTTGGCATGTTTAAGATGAACGAAGGATTTGGCTAGGGCAATCGCCGCGCCACAATAGGTCGAGATGCTCGTGTCCGACCAGGAGCCGTCCTCAGGAATGATAGAAAGAAAATGATCCAGGTAGGGCAATTTGTCGCTGTCGACATCAACCTCTGTTTCCCATGCAGCCACCAACGCGCTAGCAGGCCCACTGTTGATTCTATCCAAGACATCGCCAAGCATGCAACACCCGACTCGAATAAAGTGCAGCCATTGAGGGAGAAGAAGCTGGTTTCCACCGACGCAAGCATTGTCGATGATGAGGAAGGAGTGGTTGCAGTTGTCGACGTCATTGGCAAAAGTGTATACCACTAATAGATACGCAAAGGCCACAATCGCATCACAGTTCTGTTCGGTGGGGTGGTCGATTGCATATCGGAACAGAGGCAGCGCCGAGTTTTGGTGCGCGCATGCCTGGAGGGTATAGGTTTGACGCTGTGTGGGATCGAGGTGGGCCATGTAGAGGGCCGTGCAGGCGAGTAACCCATGCAATAGGAATGGGTTATCGTACGCAAGACCTGGTACGAGATCAAGCCAGATTCGTTCCGTCTGATCATTCGCCGCGAAGCTCTTGTAGGCAGAATCGAAGTAAAGTTGCAGGATCTGGAAATCAAAATAGCTTAACGTGTACCTTTCTTGCAGCTTTCGCATGCATGGAAGATGGGCAGAGATACTTGTCCCAGCGTGTCTGTGCCGCGCCAACAAGTTTCCCCCTTGGCTGTCAGTAGCTTCCTGGTCCTGGTCACACTGCCTGGTAAAATATCGTAGCATATTCCCCCGGAAGAAAGTCTGCAGGGGAGTTTCGCTCCAGTCCGAACTTGGGTCTCCCTTACAACCATGTATCGTTGACCAGTGGGTTTCCATCCGCTTGGTCGACACACAGAGATAGCCACAGCCGGCCTCGCAGCGCCATCCCCGTTCGAGTGACAACCAAGGCACCGGGAACTCTTCAGCACACGGAGGTGTCACTTCATTTGGCCTTTTCAACTCAAATTTACCCGCATACGCAACATATTGCCGCCGCTGGCCGCGATACATGTGGTGGATATCCTTTAAGTGTCGGGAAAGAGCGCCTGGCTGGATCGCATAACGGCAGGCAGTGCAAATCAGGACCTGATGGGCGGAGGAATAGTAGAACAACTCCTGAGGTGGGAGAGTCTTCCTCTCGTGTTTTTCGCTCATCGCGCTGTATGCTGAGAGTCTGCCATCCAGACTCCGTCACTGATCATGTCACCCGTCATCTGTAGTTCCACGCTAACCAGAACCGGAGCGTTGATATAGATCAACGAATCATATTCCGTTACTCTGTGAAATCGACGGTACCGTTCTGGATTAGCGCAAGAACAGCACCATCTGCAGTTCCACGCTAACCAGAACTGGAGCGTTGATATAGATCAACGAATCATATTCCGTTACTCTGTGAAGTCGACGGTACCGTTCTGGATTAGCGCAAGAACAGCACCATCTGCAGATCACATCTCACGTTTGGCTGATAGTACCACACCTGTCTGTCCAATTCCAGATTTCTGAAATCCGTCGGATTCATGGTTGAGCCGACGGACGAAGAAACAGTCATGGCATGAATCAAAATGAGGTGTATATAAAGCATACTGCCATGGCGATTGCCCTTCTCAAGCCGCATTGTCTGGTAAATCCAAACTAGTTTCTCATCTTTCTTCCAGGTTTTTCTCCTTACTACCATGTCATCCACATTTCAACGCAGTATCCTCGTTACTGGGGGCACTGCGGGACTTGGGTATCATTGCGCTCTGGCAATTGCTCTCCAACACTCAGATTATCAGGTTGTCATCGCGTCCCGATCAGATCCAAATAACTCGGCCGATGCGATCAATCAGCAGCTGGGCCAGAACAATGTCCAGTTCTTGCGACTCGATCTGTCGAGCCTCTCTATGGTTCGCTCATTCGCAGCTGACTGGGAGGCCAATCAGTTTCCGCCAATCCAATCCCTCGTATTCAACGCGGCGTTGCAACTCCCCGGCAAAGTCGAGCTTACTGACGACGGATTCGAAAAGACTTTCGCTGTTAGTCACATTGGACACGCCCTACTTTTTGCCCTCCTCCGGCCCCATCTTGCAGACACTGCGCGGATCGTCATAGTTTCGAGTGGAACCCACGATCCAGCCCAGAGGACTGGCATGCCCGATGCCGTCTACAACTCAGCTGAAGAGCTCGCCCACCCGACACTCCAGTCAGAGAAAGAGCCAGGTCGCAAGCGCTATGCCACCACCAAGCTAGCGAATATACTCTATGCCTATGCGCTGCACCGACGCTTCGCAGCCATCAACAAGAAGCACGGAAAGCACTGGACGGTCGTTGCGTATGACCCCGGTCTCATGCCGGGGACGGGACTTGCGCGGGAAGCACCTCGTATTGAGAGATTCCTCTGGTTGCGGGTTTTGCCCCATATCATCCCGCTGTTGCGCTTGCTGATGTCGGACAATATCCATACGCCGCGGGAATCTGGCGAGGCGCTGGCGCGACTCGCCATAGCCTCGGATGTTAAGGATAGGAGCGGGGTGTACTTTGAGGCCAAACGGGAGATCAAGTCTAGCGAGGCAAGCTATGACGAGAAGAAACAAGAGGATCTGTGGCGGTGGACTATCGGCGCTGTGGCCCGCAGTGAGGAAGAGAAAGCTGCATACGGTTTGAGTGATTTGATCTAGGTGTGAAACAGCTTCTACGGTATTAAGATATAGTTCTTTCTCTCACATAGTCGGGAGAAGTATTAATCCTGACTCCCTTCAACGAATATACTGAGTACGTCTCTCGAGACAGTCCTTCAATTCATATGGCGGCGAGTATGTTTGATGAGCTCCGCTCCATACTCTTCGTTATTAAGGAACGACGAGGCGAATGGCAGAAGATCTCGGCAGCAATAACAAGTTTTGTTTCCGATGGCATCTCACTCTTAGAGGGGTACCACGACGGCGAGAAAGACAACGATATATACTATATCGCATGCGTTCTAGATCCTCGACCCAAGACCAAGTGGCTCAAAACACTACCAGATGTAGAAAAGATCATCGATCGATCGAATCACGGCGTTCTTGAAGAAAGCATACCACACCCCAAAACAGCCTGCTACAAACACCAGTTACACGAGCTTTGAATATCGATTTCTGGAGGCCTTCCAGCCTACGCAGTATAACGCCGCTGAGTCTAATATGGAACATTATTTCGATACTCCTACAATCAAGACTGGTTTTGAAACAAGCCAGAGCCAGACTGAATTTATACGGAACTGGTGGAAGGCCAACAGTCTCGAATTTACTTGTATAGCCAAGGCAGCATAAGATCACCTTGCTATACCAGCTTCTTCAACGATCATGCTCTCGAAATCCCGGTAACTGTAATCACGACGAGGGGCCATCCGAGGTGGTGAGCTGCCTGGTTCGAGGCTTGGCAATTCCTCGTCATCGGCTATGATAATCGCGTCGGAATGGCTTGCCATCGTGATCCTAGTCGCCACGTCTAGGGGAGAAAAGTCGATATAAGCCGGCCTGAGAAGAGGAAAAGAGAATGGTAAACACTGTTGGCACAGCAAAAATCACTACTGGCACAGTGGTCTAACCCGCTTTAGTATAGTAATCCTTGGCAGCCTATTTTCAATACATGTGCAATTTAATATGGTATCGCCACAGTAAAAAAACACCGCCCCCAAACCACATTAGCCACATTGATCTGCTCTATACATATTTTTAATGCCTTCATAATTATGCTTCAATTCTATGCCTCCATTGAAGTCACATGACCTGTATAGGGCTAATTAATTAGGGTTAGCGTAGTATCCCACATAGTGAAAACTCTGTATACCAATTATTGTCAATTAATTTTGGTCTCCCATAGTTAAAGCTTCATTTTTGTATACTATTTTTGCACCATTTTAATTCAATGAAAACGTCAAATTTAACATACATTTTCACTATATAAACCAGAAATAAATATAGATCTCAGTATCCCCGTCCACGTCCCGCCGTATAGTGTAAGGGACCACTCTTCTTGGTACTTGCTGACTGAGTTCGTTATCGGTAGTCTCTCCCTATGTTATTTTATCGTTATGAAGCTATCTCGCCCGCCGTTCCCGCTGCGATCGCCGTACCGATGCTACCTCTAATAGTCGGTATTCTTCAATTGATATAAGATTAGACTGCGCCAAAACCCATAAAACCCAAAACCCAACCCAACCTAACCCACTGTTGGGTTGGGTTTTAGGTCGGACTCCCGACCTATTAGTGGGTTTTAGGTTTTAATCTAAAACCTAACCCATTCTATAGGGCCCTATTAAACCTATTAAAACCTATAAAACTATAAAAATGTGACTTCTATATCACTATATAACTTATATAATTCTAGGTAGTATTTTTTAGTATTTTATA
>CAKMRK010001010.1:0-34497 GCA_928213465.1 Penicillium sclerotigenum | reverse complement strand
GCTGGTGGTCACCCACCCAACTACTAACTCACCGGCGTGTGGCTTAAGTACGGCTGAGCGGACGGGAAGCCCTGTTTTCCACACCCTATGGTCGTATGTACTGGAGAGAGCCTCAATGTGCCTTAGGGCGGACTATTGAGGACCAGTCTTCCAGATAAAACGAAAAACAGACATGAAAAAGAACCAAAAAAAGGAGTAAAAATAAGAAAAAGATCAAACTTACTGGAATCCAGTCATAGCCTCGCTCAAATGCCACGCACTGACAAACGCCTCAGGTACCACAGGCAACGCAATCGCGCTACCCACCAACACCAGCTGCAGAGCAGTATTGATCTTTGAGATCTCAGTGGGTTTAACTTCCGCCGAGGGAAGCGAGAAATCCCAGTACCGAGCCATAGTTTTAGGCTCAGGCAGCGAAATCCAACGGTAGTAGATAGCCGAGATAGCCAGACCAATATCGCGCCCAAGGATGATCACAGCAAGCCAGACTATTCATTGCGTTAATCTATGTCCATATCCGTATGCCACCGAGTGATCAATACAAGCACACTTACTAGGAAGGGAGCCATTCACGGCCAGACACGCGACACCGATGGTCATCAATAGCTTATCAGCCATGGGATCGATGATGGTTCCAACCACGGTTTGGAGGTTATACCGCCGGGCGATATAGCCATCGACAAGATCGGTGATACCCGCATAGGCGAACAGGGATAGCGCTGCTGTGTGGTAGTTGTTGACTAGGAGATACCCGACCACGGGGGCGGCGAGTAGCCGGGAGAATGTGAGAATGTTGGGCACAGTGTAGATATTCTCGTGAGAAGTTGGCAGGGGAATCCGCGATAGAATAGGGGTTTGCTTGGATTCCTCGGGTCTACACTGGGTTAGTTGCTGGCTTACCTGGCCGATGTCCCGTTTGGATGTCGGGTATGTCGGCTTTGAGGTTGTAGACCTACTGTTCATGGGTTTTGTTTTCTGGAGATTTTGACCCGGACCATCTTTGCTGGGTGAAGAATGATGGTGGAATCAATGTTGTCTGCAGACAGCGGGGTCTCAATCCTCTGGTTAACAGTTAGAATTGTATCAATGAAGAAGTGGTGGATGACCATACCCGGTTGGTGATCGGTTCCATGTCGACTGGAGTGATGTAGATATACACCGGAACCCATCTCTCCGAAGAGCTTCAGTCTTGAACACATTGGAGTAAACAGAAATACGTGCTTTTTTGAATAGTACTTGGGATCCCTGCCGGCTCGCCCGAAGGGACAACTGGGCTGCGCATGAGCCAATCATGGTGACACCAACACAAAGGTGATGACGGCAGGCGTTGGTAGAATCCTAAATTGACCGGCGACACTGATAATCACAAGCTTTCAATCAAGAGCTTCAACTGTGCATGCCCGGTCGTTTCGGGCTATGTAATGGTGATTCGGTCCAAGTGATACACTAGGGGGATCAACCAACGGAAGCTGTCGCGTCGCACAGTTGCTGGTAAACCTGCCAATTCAAACTCAACTCAAAATAAAACAAACAAACAACGTGATAGCGCAAGCAATGCAAATAAAAAGACAGAATGTTATATAGTACAAACACAATCTAGGGATTGTTAGCTGGATGTTCGGAATTTTGGGGCAACTCGGCTGAGCGGGACATACATATAAAAGAATTCAAATAGATCTGTTCTATCAGGTTTTCAATGAGCCAGAACCAAAGATTCTAGATCACAGTCTCCTGAGGTTAGATGAACATTGGAGATTGCACCTTGGCGATGAGTTTCTGGTCGGATAAATGGTTTATCCACCCGTCTCTATATCCTCCACATGCAACAAACGATCCTTCCTGTTTCTCCTATTTTCGTATATAGAACCAAATATGACAACATGTCTGGCTCTATTGAATTGAATATCATTGAAAATGACAATATCATCTCCACATCCCCTTTCTAGGAGCCGCATCACAGTGATTATGATCAACTATGCTCACCTGATAGCCTCTACCACCCCTGTGACCTAGAACCCCAGGTGATGAAAAACATCATCGTACAAAAATGTTAACTTTTGTCTAAATAGTCAGTTACAAGTCTATTTAGGACAATATGCCACGCAGGCCAAGTCAAATTACCCGCGTCCGCGTCCGCGTCTAGAAGGAGCCCTGGAGTCGGATGGAGAGTGAGAGCGGCCTGTTAGAATAAAACTGCGATTTTATCGCTTTGCGGTCGCTACGATGTCGTTCACTCCTATCCAAAACGGGCGTGCCTTGGACTTACGCTCATTAACTCCAATTCGCAGCGTACAACCAGTCAAAGAAGAGGAGCAAGCAGATCCAAACATGGCAAATCCACGCCTAATTATCAACCGCGCTCTCATATACGAGCGCCGGCTACCCGGCGATGCTTATATCACTGCGTATGTCCAGCGCCTTCAGCATGGCTATTACTCCAGCAACGCCGTCTCGGACGAGGATGCCGAACATGTCGACTTTCTCGCTATTGCATTTACCTTTCATTCGCCCCACACTATCACGCATCGCATCAAGTCCGCCACTATTAGTGTATCAGTTCGTGGAAACTGTGGTCTTTCAAGTTCGAAGTCATATCCGTATGGATGTCCGCCTCGTAGCCCACGCTTTCTTATGCATGCGCCACACCTGATCTACGGCACGGTTTCCCCGGAGACCATGGAGTGGACATTCAGTTTGGCTGGGTCTCTCGGAATCTCAGAACTGCCTGTCAGCGCAAGCGTCATTCCCTCGGGAAGTGTTAACGGCTGGTACAAGCGGTATGAGATGATGCGCATCCAAGGCTCCGCACGTACTTTGAAGAATTCAGCTGGCCGCGAATTCGATGTCGAAGCTGGTAAAATCGTTTGGTCCATGGAAGAGAACAATGTCCAGCGATCGGGTCTACCGCGCGAGTTCACATTTGTGATGTTGATCCAGAAACCCACGGCAACCAGCAAGATCTCCCTATCGATCGACGTCGACCCTGTCATCGACGCGATGATTGGCAGTTACCCATCCTTGATACTGAAACTGCCTGAGTACCAACCTTTGCCGCGCCGTGGCGTCAATTTCCAACAAGAAATTGGCCAGCGGTTTGAACCCGTGGACCCGGTGCGCGGTTTCAACTTTGCAGAGCTCGGGAGCATGTTTGATGAGTACATCGCCATGCCAGGAAGGAAGTTCAGTCGTCAGGTATGTTTATCGATCGAGAGATCAATGAATCCCTCACTGTATACGAAGTGAGCCGAAACTAAAAGATACTTCTCTAAGATCCAAATTCCAACTGAGACCGGCATCCCTGACAATCACTTTGACCGCACCTACCCAGGGCAATACGGGCCTCTGAACCCAAACCCGTACCAACAACAACTGCAGACCCACAACCTAGTCCTGCAGAATGACACCCTCTCCCTGCAGAACAACCTTCTGCAGACAACCCTACAAAACCTCTGGACCACCCAGCCAAGGGGGGAAGAAAACCAATCCCACCCGCAGCCAGTATCCGGCCAGGCACAAAACCAACATCAAAACCAAAGCGATGGCCACTCCTCCCCCCAGGCCTTCCGCCCTCACCCTCACCCAGCACCACCAACCCCTTCCTTCATCCCCCTAAACCTCCACCTCCACCTCGACCCCACAACCACCACCCATCTCACCAACCTGGCACAAACAAGCCCAGCTCCATCCCCCCTCCCCCCAGGCCGCACACCAAGCCTGCGACGCACACAAGCGCGGGAATTCGCCACGTGCACAGCGAGCAGAGCATCAAACAACACCCCCAGCTCCTCGCCAAGCCCGAGAGACTCGATGATCCCACATGCGGGTGCGCATTTGCAGCGGTGTGGCCACACTCCTTCGGATATCGCGGAGGGCGATGGGAATAGACCTGGCGGTGATGAGGCGGAGTATCAGATGTTGCGGCATCCTCAGATGCCGATTCGCACGCCTGGGACTTCGAGGCGCGTCGTGAGAAGGGATTCGGGTGGTGGTGGTGGTGGTGGGCATCGGCGGGTTATGAGTATGGTTAACTCGCCGCTGTCGGAGTCTTTGGTTTCCGAGTTGAATGGCAGGTAGGGGGTTCTTTCCTTCTTTCTGCTTTGCTTTCGGCTGGTGTTTGTCGGGTCTTTCGTCGGGTCTTGTCGTCTGGATCAGAGGCATTCTGTGAGATATACCTCATCCTTCTGCTTTGACGAGACTCGATTCGTTTGTTCTTGTTGCTGGAGAGGATTGTATCATTATTTTTCTTTTGCCCTTGTTTGGGTCAACGTCAAGGGCGGGTGGGTGGGCGTATGTTTGGGATGTTTACCTTTCTGTTTTGGCGAGACTCGATTCACTCTGCGTTGCCTTGTTTGTGTTTTGCTAATGTTTGTTCGAGTATACCATTGGTATACCATTGTTCGAAAGGGTCTGTCTGGTTGAGATACCCATTGTCATGACAATATATATATGAGTTCAGGGGTATGTCTGATATTCGAGGTGTTTATAGTGTATAAATAAAACTTGATTATGATTTTGTGACTTTCGATTCTATATTTTCTGGCAATGATAAGAATTGTAACTAGGATGCAGTCGGTATAGCTATTGCTCTATACGCATGCATTTTGATTAGTTCCGAGGACTATGGATGTGGTTTGAGGGGATAAAGATGAATGACTTCGCAAAGTTGTACTTCGCTATAGAATGTCAACGACCCAGAACACCATTAAATGCCAACAGAGTAAGAATATAGACAGGTTATCTGAGCAAGCAACCCCTTAAGGAGAGGGGATATCATTATTCACTAGAAGCTAGCTAATAATCACCTTGGTTCAAAAGTACAAAAAGGGGAAGACAGAACATGGATAGGTACTTATTTTTGACGTCCATCTTAATCTCATAACCTATACCACATCCGCCATGCTACCAAATACATAGAGCAGAGAAGAATAAAGATAGAGTAAAGTAGAGAGTATAGAGAATAGCATTTAGAAAGAGTATAAAAAAAAAGAAACACCCAATTCTGGCAGACAGCTAATATTGGAATTTGGGAATTAGAAATATCAAAACGCCACCACTAGTGCACAAGCCTATAATCCATACTATAGACGGGGAATCGAGTATGAAATACACGCACGTATTGATAATAGCCAGTCCCAGAACCAAAAACCAAACGAAGAAAGGGACATATTGAAGCAATCTTTGACCATTGACCATGGAATGAGATGGGAATCACTAAAACCTGTTCCTCGCGGAACTGGATAGAACAGAGAATAGGGGACAAGAACCCACACCAGGCGCTGGAAAAGAAACCTTTGGACACCGTTTGTGATTGCAGACGAACATACAGGGAAGTGCCGCTGCCTTGGCAGCGAATAGAGATATAGAGTGTGGGAGAGCAAGGAAGTAAAAAAAAGTAGGAATCAGAGCCCAAAGGTAAGAAGTAAAGTAATAAGAAAAAAAAATAATAGAACCGTTTTGGGGTTATCGGGTTATTGCATGACATCGTGAAGAATAAAAGAACGCCACCTACCCGGATTCCCAGAACAGAATCAATATCAGAGAGCCACCGAAAGAGAAAAGAAAAAGAGCAAAGGGGTAAAATAAAAGCGACAACGGTAAAAAGCAGGAAAAAGGACAAAGAGCCACCGTCGTAACAGACCATAAAGCAAAGAGACCATAACCATATAGACAAGAGACAAGAGACGAGTACAGCCGCTGTTAGGTACATATTGTAGCAATAAAACGGCGTTTTCCTCCCAAACATAACAGAACAAAAGCGTAGGGGGTCTATCTCCAAGGCAAGAGCAAAAAAGCAGCTTGAGAAACAGAAAATAACAAAGAGAACAAAATTCCACCCCGACTCCCACGCTCCATGGCAACGCCAAAGACACGGAAAGGTATCAACAGATTAGATTTGAGGTTGCGCCATTTGCGGTTGCGTCGCCGCCGTAGTCGTCCATGTTGACATGGGTTGCGTGGCAGTATAAGGCGCGGGTACGTAGTACTGGGAGCGATCCGGAGCGTAGTAGGACGGATGGATAGGATTTGATTCGCGACGAGGAATGTTAGGATCAAGACCAGGCATATTGCGATCGAGTGCTGGATGTGGGTTTTCCAGCTGGCCGGACATACTGAAGCTGCCGCGGGAGTAGGTTGCCGGGGTGGAAGGATCCATAGGGGAAGTGGCGTCTGTTGCTTGGCTTCGCGAAGAGATGGAAGAGTTGCGGTAGGCGGAAGGGCTATGTTCCGAGGCGGATCGGTTGCGTTCGTTGAGCGAGCTGGGGAGGCCTGCATTGATGCTGCCTGGGATGGAAGCCATGCTGTGTGCGCTCATTGAGTCCATGCTACCGCCATACGGCCCTGCGCGGAATGAGTGGTAGTCTTCCTGCTTTGGGGGAATGGATGTTTGCCCTGGGTTTGGCAGGTATGGATTTGGCGCGGATTGGGCTGCCATCGGCGCGCCCATCGAGTATCCCTGGATCGGGCCTTGCTGCGGGGGATGTGTAGCGGCATATGGGCTTGGGTGCATGTAGAAGTCAGTTGAAGGATTGGGCATGGCGTAGGTAGGTGGGGCCATCATCTGCGGGCGATATCCGTACAGAGCGGCGTGCGAGGGCTCCTGGTTTTCCACGGCGTTGGCCTCTAGCTCGTCGATTGGGGAGCGGAAGCTTTGTTTCTGAGTGAGTTCGGTGCGGGGTCGGATGAAGCGTAAGGAATCCACCATCGAGGGCGGGTTGAGGATGCCGCGCATCACGTCCTCCACACTGTAATATGAGACCAAATGGTGGGTCACGCCCAACACCGTCACGCTCATTGTCTTCTTGACTAACCCGGAGTCCTTGAAGCCGTACGAATCAACCAGGGACCCAACCAATGCCCGTTCGAGCTCCGATTGATGGGACGAACGGTCTGTGAAGGGGGCCGAGCCAGGAGATGTCGGAGAATAGCCTTGGCCGCTATCGTGTCGGGGATACGGTTCGCCCGGCCGGCCGGCTGGCACTGGTCGTCGAGTGGCCTTCTTCATGGCGCGCTTCTTCTCCCCAGGAGGGAATGGCTTGTCTAGTTCACGGTAAACGAGGAAGTTTCCCAGAATGCGACTCGGACTCCAAGTGACTCCATCGGTCCAGCGTTTGATGCCGGATGCGTTCTCCTCGTAAATGAAGACGCTACCGCTGCGCACGAGATGACTCCGTTCTCTGTCGTGAGGGCGGCGCGGAACGTGATGCAAGACACCGGTCAAGCATGCCTCGAAGAGGATCAGGGCGTCCTGAGTGGTTGCGACATAGCCGGTGAATGTGGGCTCCAACACGGCGGCGGTCCCGTTCACCATGATGTAGAGTGTGGAAAGAGATACAATCCCAGGTGCAACCCCCCGGGCGTTTTGTGAGTGATATATTCCCCGATCAAATAGTCCAAAGGTGCTAAAAAGGAAAATAAAAAGGAAAAAGAATTAAGCTAACAGATCGACCAGGGTATGGAGAAGAAGAGGAGGGTTTTGAGTTGGGACCCCTCAGTTGGAGAAATTCCCAGGGATCGTGATCGGCCAGTGAGAAGCACGGGCCTTCCCAAGTCAAGTCAGCGAGTCAACAGGTTGCACCGATTCGATCAGAAAAAAAGATGGGGATCTACTAGAAACCCGTTCCACGGTTTGAGTTGCGGCAATTCCCAAGCTTTCTTTTTTTTTTTTTTTTTGGAGGGATCCACTGAGAGAAGAGTGGGAAAGGAATAACTATGTACCTAAATGGGGACCCTGGCTTAATTAAGTGAGAGAGAGGGGAAGTAAGAAAAGAAGGGGGGGAAAGAAAGAGAAGGTCTGAGTGGTGATATCTCCACAGGGAAAATCATGGTACAGTGTGATAATCATTAGATTATTTAGATATTTAGATATTTGGATTATTTAGAATATTTAGAATATTTAGAATATTTAGATTATTTAGAATATTTAGATATTTTGCACATTTAGATTATTCGATTATTTTGGATTATTGAATTATCCCATTATTAGATTATATTCGTCACTAAGGTGTTCTTTATATCAAGTCTATACCTATAAGTCTATACCGAGTTCAAAACTTGCAGAAAAAGAAGTATGGTATGGGCACCCGGGAGTCTAACGGGCTTAATGTTAATGTTAATGTTAAAAACTCGGAGGGTTGGAACCGGAGAGTACTTGGATGGTGGTAGACAGGATGCTGAGGCCTGGAGTATCAATGACAGATATGACATGCGATATTATGTTTTTGGGCTTTATTTTATTATTGATTTATTTTCATGTAATTCATTTTCAGCTTTATTTTATTTAATTTATTTGCCATTTTCCGAATTTGGATTAGCCGACCCAAGAAATGAAAAATGAAAAATGAAAAATGAAAAAGCAAAAAAGAAAAGAAAAAGAGGGAAAAAAAGGAGACGGTGGACTTCGGGGGCGGAGAAATACGGAGAATGAAACATCAAAAGTCATGATTCACCAAACCCTCCGCGAAAAGCAGGTACAGTTTCAATTTTATTCGAGAACTATATCACTATATACTATCATAAAGTAGATATTATTCCAGTAGACAATATATCTGTATGTATATACACACTATCTAATATAATTAAATTTACAGAGTATACGGAGTATAAGAAGAAAAAGAACAGGTCAAGATACAATCACCCCCTCCGTCCCATAGGTTTTCCCGGGTGGAGCCGTGGATTGAGATCGGAGGGTCTCTGTGACATCGTATACCAAAAGCCCAGGTAGCCCCAAGTAGCTTTTCACCCAGAAACAACGGACAATATACCAAAGTCTACCTCACTGGCCCAGGTGCAGGTCGATTCTGACTCAGCGGACACCTGCCTTGTTTGGAAAGAAAAAAAGAAGAACAAAGCAGATCATCTCCCATGTGCTCCCCGTCTTTCTCGACAGTGTAAAGCCCAGAACTGCCGCTGTGACCAACCCTCCAAGCTCAGGATCATTTTCATTGGTTCATTCGCCTACTCTTCCCCACCTTTCCCATCTGACGCCCCATAAGAGAAATGATCGACTTTTTGTCTCAGACAGTTCTGGTTTAACTGGTTTAACCTTGGGAACCTCATCCTCCGAAGGGCGTCATATCTTCTCATTACGGGGTGAATCTCTCCCAGAGAATGGACGGTGCACGCCATACCAAGCTATTGAAAAAATGACCTCCACTTTTGAACTCCGGGATCATGATCATCCAACGGCAGTCAAGGATAAGATCCTCCACGGTCTGGAGCAGCCAGTCAGACGCGGGTCGAATTCCATCACACTTGTGGTTTATTATATTCTTTTTTTTTTCTTTTTCTTTTTCTTTTCTCTTTTCTCTTTTCTTTTTTATCTTTTTTCCTTTCTCCGGCTCCGGGCATCGGTGACCTCTGGATTTATTGCCCCATGACTGGTCTACCATTTTCACGGTCTATGGAATTTCCCAACGAGAAGTAGTAGAAAGAGGACTGAGCGCATCCAATTCAAGGTAGATCTCCGCCTTGACCCGTTGATTCGGTATACAATCTACACACAATAGTGTAGGTACGATATACAATAAAAAAAAAACGGTTGTCGACCCTGGCAAATGTTTAAAACGATAATCCCAATCAGCAGGAACCCATGTGCAGAACCGGGGGGAATAACCACGCGTCTGAGATAAGGAATAAAAGAAAAGAAGGTTAGGCTTCCGGGCTTAGAGAGAGTTTTCGGTAACTTCGACTTTACTTTGCTTCTCGGGCCTCTACCCCCAGGGCTTGTTGAAACTTAAGAGGGGAAGAGGGTCCCGTACCTACCTAATCAGCTAATACCGTCAGACCAAGGAATTATGACTGGGGTTCGATTGGATGGCCAAAACTTTCGCGGGAGATCCTCAGTAGATCTAGGCCACACTGCCACGCTCACGAGTCTCAGCCTGGCCGATACCAAGACAACCACAAGACACCTTTGGTCTCACTCACTCTTGACATGTGGCATATGCACCCCGGTCAAGCCATGAAGCTAAGGATTGAGGATCGGCGGTTTTGTGGTTTGAGATAGAGGGAGGATGAGCGAATTATACGAAGATGAGAGATATTCTTTACGGGGATATAGTACAGAGGAATTACTTGAATTAATGGAATGAACAGAATGGTTGTGAGATAATAGTCGGAGGACAGTGCTCCGTTGATTTTAGAGTCACGACTAGGTCCCAGAGGAGTGGTCGGCCACGCTTCTGAAAACTTAATTGGCGCGAATGACAGATGTCAGTAGATAAACAATTTAGTTAGAGTATACACAGACGCGAGGGATATAATATCTCTTTTTTTTTTTAATAAAAAAGAAAAATAAATAAATTAAAGTGCCCAAGTATGAGAATGTGATGTATCCAGAACAGTATAATCGCCGAAGTCCGACACTCTAGGCAGAAGAATCAGGAAGGAGCACACCGGATTAAAATAATATAATATTTTGAATATAATTCAAATATAATTCAAATATAATTCAAATATAATTCAAATATATTCGGATTAAAAAATAATAGAAAGTTCTGGACCGAGAAATCGGAGATCATCGATAATCTGCACAGCCCATCACAAAGGATTTCTCTAAGCGCGGGGAGTTCACGAGGAGACTCCGATTACGAGGATGCGAAGTAAAGACGGTTAGCGTTGGCGGTTAGGCTAACCAGGGTACCCAATACGGAGTTATATGGACAGGAAATATGTCGCTTGGCATTGCAATCTAATTACCCCACAAATCCTTCAGCAAATCAGATCATAACATCCAAGGAGGGAGACGTGTACTCCGTACTATATACCTTTCTGGGGCGTATGTGGCTTGGGTCTTTACTACTCCATACAGAGTACAGCAGATACACAGCAGGTACTCCGTAATAGACAGGAGGCGTTCCAGTAATCTCAGCAACGGGCGATCTCGGTTGATGTTGGTGACATTTATTTTATTTTATTTTATATTTTATTCAATTAACAGATCATCCAGCTTTGTATATTGTACTCCATACTCCGTACTTGTCGATCTCCTGTTAATTGTTCGGAGAAACCCACCTCCGCGGACAGTGCACACCCGTACCCAGACACTCGGGGCGAATTAGATTGTATGATGATTTTAGTATGATTTTATTATTGGCGGGGTTGAACCTGCTAGACGCTTGAATGGGTATGCATACCCATGGAAAGTAGGGATTGTAATAAGCAACTGCACACTGCAGGCTGGTCAGGTAGAGTTTCACTGACAGTGAAGAATTCCAAAGTATGGGAATAATTTTATTTTGGATTCTTATATATATATATTTTTTTTTAAAATTAAGTACTCTGTACTCTGTACTCCTCAATAATCAGCTCTAGACCCGTTTGGGGTTAGAATCGGCGGGCGATACGAAGATCGCCTTGAACTAGGCACAGGAGGCCAGGGAGGCACACAGGAAGCAGGAAGCAGGAAGCACAGAGGGACAGGCACAGAGCCACACAGGTGATAATAGGCCCATGCACGCACCTTGAAGAAGAAAAATCCCAACCCGAAATAACTCACCCTCCTCCTACTAGTCCCGGTGGCGTCCGTCCTATGCTTCTTTTGGAATATACTAAGAAATGCCGCAGTCCTCAAGGGTCTAGCACTAAGGGGCGATCATCATTAGGGACCTTGGCGTCAATGAAGATCCGGTTTGGACCACCGACTGTATAGTGTTTTCGGGGCATTGTAGCTTTGTCTTCGGAGGGAGGCTCGGAGAAACTCTACATGCCGTCTATAATTAATTTCTATGGATACTATTGTACTCCCATGGCGTAAGACAGCACTCCGTACTGTACCATCTACGGATTCTCCGTACTCCGTACGTCATCCGATACTGATTCTACCGTAGTAACCCGTACGGAGTACTCCGTACCATGCAATAAAACGGACGGAGTACGGAGTACAATCAAGCGAGATGTGCATTGCATGTGCATCCACACATGCACCAAATACAGTACCACTAGGCACCGTGCCACAAACACAAGTCCCTACATATAGCCTCGCACAAAGATCATGGGGAACAAGGACAAAAGCAATGGTACTACCTCCCTAATCCGTCCACAAACCCGAAGACTGTTTTTGAGACCTGATTCTCTCACCCGCGCAACGGAATAGTGCTGGCGACGGCCCCTGATTCTGGTTACTGGTTGCCTATTGGCCGGTTGGATATATTGGATATATTGCTTTTTAATGTCATATTCCCCGTCTCTTACAACATACAATAAACATTTATTAGGATTAGTTGCCAACACCTCATTGGCGGAGTTCCCTTGGACCTGGTTGTGTATCTGTACAACAGTGATGTGCCATGTCAGGGCAAGAAGGCTTAAGTTATGTCGATTTAGTAATATCGGAGGCCACGGCGATAACTGTGGAGAGTGGAGTGGAAACATTTCGTCAGCCTTAGGAGGGTCAAGGGCAAGATCCTGTTGATCGCAATCGTCTATTTCTTCCATTTCGGGGGGAGTCAGTGGATGCGCCCTATCCGATCGCGCTTGTCTGTGCATTAAACGATGGACTAGTTCTGATTCAGGTACTCTGTTCGGAATACGGAGGTATCCGGAGGCAAAAGATGAGAGACAGGAGACAAGAGACGAATTAATTCAACACATGTACTCCGTATACTCCGTATACTCCGTAGATAGTAACTAGATAGTAGATAGTATGTGATGATCCTACGAACTACCAGACATCTCCACCTCGTATATTTAAGACAAACCCCGTGATCCTCGTGTCAAACCAGCCGATCGGGTGGAAACGATGAATCCCAATGATCCTCTAATTTCCAGTAATGGTTAATGCTGGTGTGTCACGCACAAGGGATCACACACGCCCATGTGGTCAGAAGGACTGTGGGTAGGGATCACTACTCCATAGAAGTCCCAGCGCTACGGCTCGTATCTGGTTGTGTGACTTTGACTCGTTTCTGAATCAAGGGGCGCTATTGTATTCTGGAATTGGACATGGAAAGATGTACGATGTATATTGAATGTTGTATGTTGTATGTTGTATGTTGTATGTTGTAGGTGTTATACCTAGGTAAAATTCGGATGACTCACTTCCATCACCCGCTTTACCTCGGTCTCCATCTCTTGTACTTGATTACGACAATGTTTTAATAGAAACAATGCAATTATCTAGTTTCACAATTTGAACTTCTGGATCTGTTTCTATTACTTTTACCCTTCCGATTAGAATATGAAACAAGCCACCTATTCTTGTTATAACTGTCCTGGTCTTTGCTTTCTCGATCCTTAATTTCAACCCTTAATTTCACCTATACCCAGCACCTCAATATATTCCTTACAAAGGCCAAATTATATGCCATGATATAGATCATCGTGATAATCTCCGTGCAAAGAGAAAGGCATTTTCCTCGGCATTCCGTTCTCCGCTTTCCTATTTCCCCTTTGAGCGAGACTGCCGCAACCGGCATTTGGTTGTAGAAGAAAGCCGAACTAGAAGCCCTTTAAGTTAAGGTTTAACTAGAGATCAGGTAATAGGTTACTATAGTTATGGGGATCATACTTCACGATCTGATCGAGATGCATCAAAATGCCGAATGACCCACTATTAGAACCAGGTACAGAGATCACTATGACGACTAAATTTAGCTAGATAGAAAACGACCTTGAGACTTCTAAACAGAAAGTAGAGACTAAACGAAAGTTGGAAAGACCATGGCAACGTGTAGAGTCGTGTGATAGCCTTAAACAACAAGAGTTCCTATTATTATGCTTTGCCATAGTTCGTTTTCAGCCCGAGGATTGCCAGAGACCAAACTGTGAACACAGTCAGATTACCACACGGACGCCGATACTAGAGCTACTAAGCTTATGATATGGCCAGGTTTATGATATCACCAGACTCTGTTTATGACGGGCTTTTGGGGGAAGTCCTTTAGATTGCTATATACGAAATAACTTTCGTGGAGTACTGTAACCTTGGGATACGTCGCCATGCATCGATATAGTGAACATTCTTAGTATTATGGGGCGCATAAAGCATTTGGATCTATGATATTAGCCACAAAAAAAACCACTAACGTGAGATTTTCAAGATCTTCAACCACGCTATTGAGTCTATAGTTAAGTGGCGGGCTCATGAAGGAGGTAGTGTGCCGTAACACCTAGGGACGTATATCCCACTAGTCTCTAGCAATTCCTGTCTTCTTTTGTGATTGATTCTAACCAAAAAGGCTTAGAATACCTATTTAAACCGCAATGGCAAAAAGAGTGTAACTATACATAGTAACGTACAGAGTACACCGGTAGATCATAACCTTGGAATCCACTAAATAGGTTTGTTCCCCGATCTCAACTCACAAAAAAGGAAGCGAACTAGATCGGATGTCGAACACACCAGAAATTGCTCCATACAATGTTGAGCTTCGGTATGTCACCTCTCTAGGCACCGCAGCATACATCGTTACTCTAGCTCCGCGCGCTATGTTATACCGCAACAATAGTTTCCAGATTGTCCGATAGTTATGTGGAGACCAAAAACATGGATATTATGCATAGATATTATGCATAGATATGGGGCTTTGCCACTATTCCAATTCAGCTGGAACGTGTCGACCTCCGAGTTCGCAAAATGATACCCAAAACATTCTAGAAGACAAACCCTGACATATTCTGTGGATCCATATGCATTCTTCACCATGCAGGAGAGAAGACGTCTTCCCTGCTCAGCTGCCAAGCTGACTCAAACGGATCGTGCTAACTAGTGCCCAGGTGCATGACCATCCGCGCATTACGTACTCCATATATCGCCTTTTCCTCATGCAGACTATAGGAAATCCATACAACATCCATGCACGGAGTACGAAGTATGGGGTACCTACTGCAGGATAACTCCTAGACATCTTCCTACAAGCCACTGTGCGGAGTACTAGTTCGACACTATAGCAGCACACCTGCATAGCCTCGGTTTACCAGGAAAGTCTAGCAGAAAAGAAGCGCGCTCGGAAGCAAGGACGCATTCCCCCCTTACAACCTCCCCCCTCCCTCCAACCGTTTACCTGATAAACACTAACCCCTCAATAAGGACGTGCCCTGAGTTTAAAAAAACAAAAACAAAAACAAAAAGAAAGATATAGTCGTACAGCGCTTGCAAAAGAGCCCAGATGCATCAAATCGATAGATCGAACGCTCTCGCCGATCCACACCATCCACTCACTCAGCTACCCACATCACAACGCCCCGCCCTTTCCCGGGGTTAACGGAGATGTGATTTGTGATTTGTGATTTCGTATACATCACAGAACCCCCGGAAGGGGCAGAACACCAATAGAAAAGCGTCTAGCAAGCGATTCACGCAACCGTTTTCTCTCAGAGAATAATAAAAAAAAGGAGCTGAGATCAGATCGTAGCCAACGGCTCATGCACGCCACCACCCTTTCCATTTCGATTAAACAAGGCACAAGGTTCTGGCGGATTGAATGGGCTTGCAGAGGTCGTCATGTACGAGGCTCAATTTGGTAGGTGTTTCGTCACGTCCAGGAATTGAGATTGCATGCGGATACGTGCTGCAATCGGGATCACCAGATGGTGGGGTGTGTGTGTGTGTGTGTGTGTGTGTGTGTGGGTGGGTTTGTTGTTTTTTGACTGGGCATCTAAGCACCTCCAAGGCCTTTTCTTTTGGAGACTGAATTCGGGTCCGAGACGGAGTAGACCAAGGGAGGATCGTTAATTCTGGGTTTATGCTGTCGTGTCCCAATTCGGGCATTGATAATGTGGTCCCTGGTTTTGTGGTACATCCCTGTTGCGAGGAATTGAGAGGTTTCTACCCCTTGCTTGGTCTCTAGAGATGGTTTGATCGGTTTTGGGGCTTGAGAGTACGTGGCGGGGATTAGCCTTTTTTTTGACTTTTTTTGCCTTTTCTCTCGCGTGTTTTTGTCCTGGGGGAGGGGTGGGCCAAAGTGTATTCATTTCTGCGTTGGGTTAGGTGTGTTTCTGTCGGAAAGATGGTTGTTGCGATTGTTTTAGGGTTTGGGATGCTTGTTTCTGGAGGTGGTGCTTAGGGTGCAGGTTTAGCTGTGAGGTTGTTTAAGACCATTTGCCTTATTTAGACAAACAGTACTTTGGTATCGGTACTTTAATGTGGCTTCATGTGAGTAGAGGATAATGATCAATGGAAGAATTGTGAGATTCCATATGTCTGGATATAATGATGCAAATATGCACAGCGCAGATCAAATAGTATACATGTCGATATGGTACAGTCAAACAAAGCACGTCCAGCGCCGAATCGTTCCCGCTATGCCAATATATCAAAGAAAAGAGAGTCTTGGTCATACCCAGATATTCAAGAATCAAGGCGACACGCGGAGCACATCGGCAACGGCGGGGTCTTCGCCATCAATCTCCCTGGAAAACCCACTGCCCTTCCGCACATGCATCAGCAACCGCAGAGCACCAACAGGCGTAACACCCTCAATGCGCTTCGCCATACCAACACTGACAGGCCGCACACGCTGAAGGACCTGTCGCTCCTCATTGCTGATACCATGAACCATACTGTAATCCAGATCGGCCGGTAGTAGCAAGTTCTCATCCTGCTGGAACCGCTCCGCCATCTTCTCCTGTCGCTTCAGGTACGGCGCATAGCGGCCTTCAATGGCGACACGGGTGAGGATCTCCGGTGCAAACGAGGACGGGGTATATGCCATGCCCGTAGGAGACTCGATGGTAGGAATGAGGGTGTTGATGTCGGTACCGTCCAGACACAAGATATCGAGTGCTGAGCGGATCGAGGTATCAGAGCGCACCTTGAAGCCCTTGCGAGACCAAGCAGACGACGAAAGCTTCGTGTTGCCAAGGAGAGTTTGCAGCTCCAGGATCTGTGCTTCGGTATCGGTGAAGTGGCTCCAACGCTTGTCAGAGACGACGCCGGCATCGCGGGCCATGCGAGTAAGACGCAGGTCGGCATTGTCGGAGCGGGTGGAGATGCGGTACTCGCTTCGCGTCGTGAACATGCGGTAGGGCTCTGAGACGCCCTTGGTGATGAGGTCGTCGATCATGATTCCGATGAAGCCATCTGACCGGCTCAGTGTGAGGGGTGATCGGTTCTGCGACTCGAGGCCGGCGTTTGTGCCTGCGATGATGCCTTGTCCGGTTGCTTCTTCGTAACCGGTTGTGCCGTTGATTTGACCGGCGAGGTAGAGGCCGCTGATAAGTTTTGTCTCCAGGGTTGGTCGGAGGTTGCGCGGGTCAATGTAGTCGTATTCAACGCCGTAGCCGGGCTGGAGCATGGTCACGTTTTCGAGACCGCGGATTACTCGCAACATGGCGTATTGGGCGTCTGCAGGCACGGTCATGGAGATGCCATTAGGGTAGATGACATCGTTTGGTGCGAAGCCTTCTGGCTCGAGCCAGATTTGGTGCTGGGTCTTGTCCTTGAATCGGATGATCTTCGACTCCAGGGACGGACAGTATCGTGGCCCGCGCACAGTCTCACGGATATGAATGGATTTGTCCAGATTCGCGCGGATGATTTCATGAGCAGCTTCGTTTGTATGGGTCATCCAGCAGGTAAGCTGGCCTTCGTCGCCCACTTCAACGGTTTTGTTGAGATAGGAGAAAGGATGAGGCGGGGAGTCACCCTTCTGCACTTCGAGCGCGCTAAAATCAATGGTTTTCCTATCCAACCGAGGTGGCGTACCCGTCTTCAAGCGTCCCAGCTGGAAGCCAGCTTCTCGGAGGGACTTGCTGAGACCGTATGTAGGGGCCTCGCCCATGCGTCCAGAAGGGAACACGTCCATTCCAATATGAATCTCGCCACCTAGGAAAGTGCCTGTAGTGATAACGACACGACCGGTAGGAATGACCTCCCCGGATTCCAACCGCACGCCAACAATCTTGCCCTGAGCACCGGGTATGTTCTCAATTCCTTCCGTAGACAGCACAATATCAGCCACCTTGCCCTCTACAATGCTCAGGTTTTCCGTGCCAGCGAGCTCCTCTGACATATATCGCTTGTAGAGATCGCGATCAATTTGCGCACGCGGCCCCCAAACAGCCGGCCCTTTAGAACGGTTCAAGACTCGAAACATGACACCAGCCTTATCGATAATTCGACCCGCAACACCGTCCATCGCATCCACCTCACGAATCATCGTTCCCTTGCCAATGCCACCGAAACTGGGATTGCACGAACAAACACCGATGTTCTCCAGCGAGGGCGTGATCAACGCAGTGCGTGCGCCAGACCGAGCAGCAGCAGCGCATGCCTCAGATCCAGCGTGGCCACCACCGATAACAATAACGTCATATGGTCTGTAAACGGGTCAATTAGCGAAATTATCCGAAATGACACTAGGGGAGAAATCACGAACCGTGTATTATCCGTAACAGTCGCGAAACCACGAGTCCGACCCATAAATGAGCGGAGCCCGCGGCTCTGGCGCATCAGAGCTACCGACCGTGCCCGAAAAGCCATGGCGGAATGCAATGCAAATGTTCACCAAAAACTAGCCAGGTACAAATTCGAAGACCAAACCAAATCGATAAGGAAATTTGTATCTTATCACGTGACTGTACTTATGCCCGTTAACCCCGAGGGCGGTCACACAATGACATAAGCCGCTTGCGCCATCGGCCAATTGCGGGGCTGCTGATGTTCAAGTGTAAGCTGATCTGGACGTTTTTTCTACGACTGACCCCTCTCTACATCTTGAAATCTACCAGCTCCACCAGCGAGAAAATCCCCCAAAAATGAAGGCATACTGGTACGACAACGTTGAGGTAAATACAAACCAATTGGCTGTACCTAGCTTTCAAAGCACTTCCAGGTACAGCCCACCTCAAGACTAGAACAAACGCTGATGTCATTTGTTTACAGGGCGACCAGCGCGAGCCGCACGATTCTGGCCGCGCCGTGTCAGAAGAGAAGCTCGCCTCGCTAGGCGTGCTATACAAACACTGCCCCACGATCGCGGCGGTGGACGCCATCGCGGCGGAGCGTGGATACCGTAACCGCGACGAGGTCTGTGTTTCGCCTGCGACTATGGGTGCCATCTACGAGGAGAAGGTTAAGTCTTTCTTCTCGGAGCATTTGCATGAGGACGAGGAGATTCGTTATATTCTTGACGGAGAGGGATACTTTGATGTGCGCGGACAGGAGGACGAGTGGATTCGTATCGACCTTGTTAAGGAGGATATGATTATTCTTCCTGCGGGCATTTATCATCGGTTTACTACCAATGAGCAGAACGTACGTTTTTTTATAAGACTTTTTGTGGTTGTGGACTATGGGACTGACTTTTTTTTGCAGTACGTTAAGGCCATGCGTCTTTTCCAAGACGAGCCTAAGTGGACACCGTTGAACCGTGGTGCAGAGGTTGATGCTAATCCGCACCGCAAAAATTATCTGGAGACTGTTATCAGTCCCACTGCGGCTGTTTAGGATGGGTTACTTTGATATTGAAATGCGTTATGACTGAATTCTTTGCACATATATTACTGAATGATGGAAATTGGAATTTCTTGAGATTGTCTTACATCACTTCCATTGCATGGTGCTTTTATATTTACATGGGGACAGAAAACTCACAGTAATCAATCGAAACCATACCTCATTGTGTAGGAATGGTCGAATGACACTCCACACTTTTTTACGTATATCAATTGTCTGGGATACCAGGCGTCCCCACTGGCGTACCCGCCGGCATGGCGCCAGGCATATCAAAATGATCGCTCGTAGCACCACCACTCTGTTGCCTCGTCATACTAGAGCTGCGCAAGCCACCCATATCAACGTTAAAATTATTCGTGCGCGAGCCTAACCGTGCATCCAGGCCGCCACGGAACCGCAGCCCCTCTGACTCGCGACCATGAGCATCAGAGAATCGAGGTGGCCCTGATGGTTCAGTAGAACCAGCGCTGCGCGGTGGTGCTGTTGATCCGGCATCCGAGTCCTCGCCGGTTCGGACGCCTGTCCTGCCCATGCGCGGCCACAGGTCTGGAAGTCCAACGACTTGCACTCGAGGCTCAACAACGCGCTCCTCAAACCACGCATGGACCCGCGCTTCGACAAGCTGGGCTATCTTCGGTACATCCTGCAGTCGGCTGCGGGACCCGATGAGTGAGCGCACGGAGAGATCTAAGCGGTAATCTGGGAGGAAGGAGAATGCGACGTTGCTCTTCGGGCTGCTTTTCGGTGGGAGTCGGTCTTGTGAGGCTGTGTGCTCTCCGGGACCAGAGGGTCGATTCCCTGCGTTGTCTCTTGGGTCTGATGTGTGGGGCGCTGGTGATCTGTCAGGGGTTTGAAGTGGCTCTGGTGGTTCGGTCGATGCTGGGATCAAGGATATGCAAAGTGTTCCTGAAAATCTCACGACCGAGACTGATAGCGCTACTGGTATAATGGCAGAGCGTGGTTTGGGGTAGTTCAAAACCATGGATGTCTCGATGGCAATGGAAAGGTTGTCGTCGCTGAGGTCGACATCCAGTAGCGCCTGTAGCCGTCCACCGTCCGACATGGGATCGTCAACGGCGATGATGCGGCAGTTGCTGAAAATAGGAAACTCTTCGCCTAGTGAGATATCGGTGACCTTGATCTTGTCTATGAAGGATGGTTTCTTCTCCGGGTTGTTCATGGCTGCCGTCAAAGAGCTGAGGATTGATGAAGTGGGCGAGTCCTTGAGCGAATAGGCTGTCTCCCTATACTGAGCAATTGTCTGCGCAATAAGCACATTGAACCAGTCCAGCGACTCGGGCTGATGCGACGAATGATGCATGCGGTGTCGGCCATGTTTGCTAGTAGGGTTGGTAGGAATGGCACTGTAGTAGGTTTTGCGGAGGATGGAGCGGGTATTTGTAGAGGTAGAAGGTACGGGACGAAGAACATTGGACGTGGACGGTTTTTCTCGTAATGACTTTTGGTTATCTTGAGGGGGGCTGTAGACCGAGCTGTAGCGGCGGTGCGTTGTGCGGTTTGACATGCCCCGGGATGGAGGGGGTGGCGCTTCACCAAAAATGAAAAACTTGATGAAAGCGCCGATCAGAAGTACTACCGAGAGCTGGCCGAGAAGAAATCCTTGGGTAAATGACAAGCTAAGAAGGCGTTAGCAAGATCATATAGTTCGCTCCACGGGCAGAGGGCGTACGAGGATTGAGGCGGGAATGACGCGGGCTCATCTGCATTATTATTAGAATAGTAGTTAAACCCCTTCGAGATAGCATCACTCACGTTGTTGGAGCGCCATTGTCAGCAGCTGTCGACAATCCTTGTTCACTATACCATCCCCAGGTGGAGGAGATGTTCCAACATTCAGATCTCCAGGGCTAGCTTGGCCGAACAGCTCTTATCGCAGATGTGCCACCCTAGACCGCTCGCCTATTAAGATTTAAGGAAACGCCCTTATCTATTTTGGGCTTAGCGCAACTAGGATCTATAAAATACGATGAGCGCCTAACATTCATCCCCTTTTAGTGCTTATCTCATGCCGTTTTTTGATATCAGAATTGAATTGAGCCCCTGATTACCCTGATTTGCTTAGCCCTGGAGGTCCAGGTTTGTTCACTAGTATTTCATAGCGCAGAGTGTTTACGTGGTGAACGATCAGGCCACAGGGGTATACTGGCTTAATAGTGCTCAGTCACTGAGCATACGGGATTAGGATACGTCTAGTCAGCAGTTAGGACGTGCATCGGGATAAACAAGCACCTAAGTATCGACAACGAGAGATAAACGATGGCCTGACGGCTGCGATCGGGCCACACTGAGGTCCCTGCGCATGAGATGGAGGAGCTCAGCCTCCAGGATGAGATCCATGAACCAGTCCATTTCATCGCGCTCGCGTCTGCGTCGACCCCTGCTGAGCAGGCCATAGTCCGAAGCCTGGCAGGCATTCCAGGGCTGAACGGGTGCGATCTGCGAATTTTGCGTAAAAAGCAAAATCGACTACGGGAATCGGCTTTCTGACCGCTGAAAGCTACCTTGGACATGATCTGCCACGCAGCATGAGCGCTCGCCTCGACGCTTATCTTTGCTCAACACGAAGCTGGTACCGTCGTATGTATCGACCCGCGCGGTTGGATTTTGACCCGTGCTCACTGTTTCG
The DNA here is from genome assembly GCA_928213465.1 of Penicillium sclerotigenum. Lineage (NCBI taxonomy): Eukaryota > Fungi > Ascomycota > Eurotiomycetes > Eurotiales > Aspergillaceae > Penicillium > Penicillium sclerotigenum. Next base: position 12,454 of record CAKMRK010001010.1, on the reverse strand, counting down.
GCGAGACCCGAAGAGTGGAAAGCCGAGTACATGAAATGGCTTTTTATTATAACAGACTCGCTATAAAGGTCGAATGTCGGGCGTGGTATGAGCTGGGATGCGATCACACAAAGGTTGGGAGCTTGATTAGTCTCTTATAAGATATACTATTTCTAGATATATTTTATAACCCTCACCTATGAATATACATATTTAGGTTCAATATGACATCCCTATCATCGTGGGTGATATATAATGCTACTAAGATCTCGCCGACTTGGCACAACCTCCGCATTACCACTTGTAAAGGCATTCGTAATTATATCCGCTTAGGCACTCCCAGCTCTGCCAGGGACTCCGTCAAGCCCAGCCTGACCCAATTATCAATCTCCTTCGTCGTAGCCACGGCGATCACCCCTAGCATTCCCAAGGAATTTACCCCAGCCTCTTTATTAATCGCGCCTCGTCTTCTTGGCAGCACAATCATCCATCTTTTGGTAAAAATCGTATTATGCGGACAGACCGCCCCGGGTGGTGCACCCTTCGTATAGTCCCCGCCCACTTTCGTAGCCTCCTCCAGCAGGTCTTTGTAAGTTCCGAACAACGAAGCGGGGGTCACATCACCCTCAAAGCGTCGATAGAACCACTGAAACGGAACCTTGGTCTCGGGTTCTCCGGGAGAATCTAGGAAGGCCGCAAAACTGTTTGCCGGCATAGGCATCACCTGCAGATGTTTATGCAGCCGACTACATCCGCCGTTCTGGCCGCAGTTGTAAAACGCAACGTAGTCGCTCTCCGCAGAGTTCAAGAGCTGCCATGTGTCGCGCAGATCAGTCTCATCGAGCGCCTCGTACTGTCGTTTATATCCATCAAACGTGAGAAGCATGAGGTGGGGCCGTGCAAAGCAGAACTTGTTCACGATCACCAGGTGGCTGCCTAGTGCACCGAGTTCGAACCCGGTCGTGCTTATGTCGCTGCCTTCTCGCTTTTCGGGTTCTTGGGCACTGGCATCGGATTGGGATGGGGCCGTGGTTAAGGTGGGCTTTTTGATGAGAGCGGAAGTGAGGACAAATTGGAACTGAGTAACCAATCATGTTAGTAGAGGTTTTACCTGGATTAATTTGGGGAGGTGATGGGTACTTTGAGATCGCCGTCGATGTGCTCGATGATTTGTTGTTTGTCATCGTATTGGACAAGGCCAGATTGGACGAGATTATCGAATTTGGAGAGGATGAGGGATTCTTCCATTTTGGGGGTGACGCTCTTGGTTGTGGATTGTGTTAGACGTAGGTATATGGTCTATGTGGTGGAAGGTGGGATAGAAATTTGGCACTAGGAGGAGTTTCAGCTTTATAGTATTTTATACTTGATAAAGATAAAGATAATTGCTTGGACTTGCGGAAGATTGGGACTAGATAGAATGATACATACATAGTTTCTATCGACTACCGTGGCATACTATGGTGAAATACAGGATATAGAAAACCCGGAAAATCTACAGACCGCCATGATGGTGTGCTCCATACAATTTGCATATAATGTTGAGTCGGCTTTGTCCACACAGATTGGAAGAATAGCGGAGTCGTGTTATTTTAGTTAACCGGCCCCTGTAATTTTTTTTCAAAAAATACGGACCCTCGCAAGCGAGGGTCCGCCACCCATATGAAAGGGATCACCCAAACGACAGTTTTTTTTTAAATCGGACCTTTTCACTTTAGTCCTAAACCACACTACCAATAATGCCTAAAATAAATAAAAATATATACTATTAGGTTTATAGAGCTCTCGACTCTTTATCTAAGTAATCTAAGCTAAATATCTCCAAAACTACGCGAGAATTCTCGGTTCCTAAAAGTCGACTCTGACAATAGTGAATATATAGAAACTAAAAAATTTAGTACTACAACTTACTTTAAATTTATATTATAACTTAATGTAGATAATAACCTTATCAATCAAGATCCGATATTTCGACTTTTAGACTATATTTTAGGGAACTATCTTATAGTATTACGATTTGAAAGTTTAACCTATAATACGCCTAATATAAGATTTTCAACTCTAAAGGCGTTCCGGAAACTAGCCCTTAAAATTGTATAAATGCATTAATATAATATTAGAATAATATTTATATATTTAAAATAGAAGGTCTTCATATAATTTAGTTGAGAAAAACTGACATTTATATATGTACCTTTTGTATGACCTGCCTAGTAAAAGGTACAATGCCGTTTGGGTGATCCCTTTCATAGCTTGCGAGGGTCCGTATTTTTTGAAAAAAGATTACAGGGGCCGGTTAGAGCCATACATTTCTTTTTTGCATACCGTATATTGCCGTACAGCCAGATTTCTGTCAGTTTCTATCATTGGAAATTACTGTAATCAAAATATCTACGAAAGTAATTATCAAAACGGTACTGTCAGGCTATGTATAGAACGAACCATCTAACCCTGGAACTGACTGTACTTCAGTTGACTAAACACTATCCAGCACTCTTCTCGACACTTCCTGAATACGTTCACCTATATATAAGATTTCCTTTCTACTGGTCCTCGACCAGATTAGAAAATATGCAATAAATCCAGTGCCTCCCACCGGTGACACCACCTTCTTTAACGCAGTTCGTTCAGCCCTAGTCACATGGGGCACGATTTCTGGCAGTTGCTGAAGCACCTGTTCGCAAAAGTCGTCGGGGACCCGAATATTTTCACGATGCACAGCAATGAAAATGACCTCACAATGGTACTGGCTATGGGAGGTGAAAGGTTTAGCTAGAGCGGTGAAGCGCTCGCGATCGTTGAGAGCCCGAAGGATCTGGAGTGCGCTGTAGTCTACCCCGAAGGTGTAGGTAACCGCAAAAACGGCTTGTAGACCAGGTGGTCGAGCATTGACCTCGATCAGAACTACCTCTGGCTGATATCCCGCGGTTGACCCGGTATGGGCAAGTTCGATGCCATCCTCGGTCTCCTGATACCGCATGGAGGAGTTCTTCACCCGTGCTTCGAGGTGGAAGACGCCTGAGCGGAATCCTAGCTTGAGGAGGCCTTGGTACAGTGAAGTTTCGATTGCCTGTAGCTCTTTGGGGTCTAGTCGACTGGGTAGGATCATCACAGTCTCCGCGAAATTGTCGGCTACCGAGGCATCTGTTGCGTCTGCTTGACATGGGAAATTATCAGATATCTCACAGAAGAGAAGTTCTCCATCCCAAAGAACAAAGTTGGCATCCACCTCTGGACCATCGATATAGGTTTCGATCAGAACGCCATGTTTTGAAAGCCCAGTCTCTTCCAGCGTTCGCACGGCTTGACGGAGGCTCGATGGGTCTTTTGCTTTCTTAACCCCTCGGGAACCGGCGCCCCGAGATGGTTTCACAATCAAGGGGTACTGGAAAGCTTTCAGCTGTGCGGCTATGGAAGAGTCATCCAATTGTGCTACACTGTTCACGAGTAGACTCTGGATATTGGGACTGAGTAATTGCCGTGCTTCGTACTTGTTATGAGCCTGCAGGTATGATGCTATAGGTTCAGTTGGAAGACCCAGAATTTTTACAGTGGGGGGAACAAATTCATCCGACAACGTCAGGAGAGCATCGAATTCTTTCCCTTCCAAGGCCCGGACAATCCTTCCAGGTAGCCCCGCATCATCAGCCACATCAATATCAATAGCAATGAAGCCATCCCGGATGTAAGAATATGCCTCGTCTTGGAGCCAATGTCCTAGGTGATCAACGATAACCATAGATATATCGAGAGCTTTAGTGGCCTCGTATGCTCCCTGATGATCGAATGATCCTTTGGCGATGTCGAACGCCGGACGCCCACCTACCATGGCAATTTTAGATCGGGCTGGCTTAGTTGGAAGTATCCAATCAAAAGATAGTCAGACTTTCAAGTCTTGCTCCAGCAGCTCTAGAGCTGATATGGGAACTTGCTTCAGAAGGAATGCACCGGGAGAAGAGGGCAAAAATGCCAGGAGAGACTTCTCCCCCTGAGCCGGAATTGGTAAAAAGCTAATATCTGGACTCGTAAAATGAACGACCGATTCCATATAGTCGGAGTCCCGTAACCTCAACTCGAGAATATCGCTTCTGCAGAGATACCCACCATGAGGAACCAGAATCAACTTAGTCGCCACCTCAACCTCGTCGCCGGATGCTCGAATCGCGCGGACAAGATGCTCGAGAGAGGTGCCTGTGGCAGAAACAATCTCACCATCCTCGGTATAAGATGTGGCATCAGAAGCCTGGTGTCTTTAATGTCGATTTGAACCGCCAGCGACAGGAAACCTTTGTGGGGGTTACCATGACCGCCTCAGTTAGTGTAACCCATTTATATCACTAGCAATAAATATCCTAATTACCTTTGGCTTCACTGGCAACCAGGAACTTTTCGAAGGCAAATGCCGTTTCGCTGATGTTACTCGAGTCCATGCACGCTGTTTGCTTTGTAGATATTTGCAGACAGTCTCAGATGGTTAAGGAGGGGTAATATTGTCCAGCACAGACTAATTGAGAATGGCAAGCCCTAGAGACCCCCCTCAGATATGTACTAAGACGTTGTATGAGACTAGGGACCATACGGTATCAAGATCCATAAATAGCTAATACGTGGATATACGAGTAAAAAACGGGCTGTAACATCGTATTTGCGTAAAATACCCGAGCGAACACAGCCGGTCCGGCGCGTGTATCGACGTTAAACCTTGGAACCTCCGGAGGTCTCCACAACGCTTAACTACTTTTAGTGGGGCGCAAAGACGACTTCGGGTCTCCTTATCAAATGTTCCCTGTCCTTACGGAGTACAGGGGCCCAATTATTATTTTTTTTTTTGGAATAGATTTATCGCCATACTAGGCTTCTCTTACACCATAGGCACAGGATGGTACTTTCAATCATTGTGGTGGACACATGGCAATACCTCATAGGTCTATTCTACAGCATGCGCTAGACACGCCAAGTACATCGCAAATGACAAGACGCTTGTCTTCTCGAAAACCATTTTAGGGCTAGCAGTTGACTGATACTATGTCGCCATCCAGTCCCCTCATTTTGTTTTCGCAAATTTCCATCATAGCCTTGGGCCCCCAGAGAATTACAAGAACTATGGGTTTCTATTTAATAAATTGTTACGCTGTACCTTTTTCCCGCTTGATACTATGGTAAACAATATGGATACCCAAGCCACCGAGCGTGAAAGACGGAATGCAACCGAGGACGAAGTCAAGACCCTACCCCATGTGGTGGACTCAGTCCCGCTCATTGTTTGGATAGCTCTTGTAGCCGGTGCATTGGAAAGATTCACGTACTATACTATCACTGCTCCGTGGCGTAAGTGTCTAAACCAACATGTGATAAATATGTCTTAATTAACCGTCTCTAGAGAACTATATGCAAAATGACCGTGATAGCATTGAGCTCCCGGGAGTTCTGGGTCTTGGCCAAGCAGCCGCAACCAATATCTCCAATGCATTTTCTTTCTTCTTCTTCATAGCCCCTCTATCATTTGCTATTCTCTCAGACGCACGGATTGGGCGATACAAAACGCTGTGTATATCTTTCATGTTTGTTACGTGTACCTTTCACATGCGAGTTGGAGCTGATCATCGCCAGCCTGAATACTTGTGGGTGTATAGTGCTCTTTGCTACATCACTTCCGGTGATAACTCAAGTTTCTATCAAAACTTTTGGATTGGCTCTTACCATGGTCCTACTAGGTCTGGGAACGGGGGGTATCAAGGCCACCGTCTCACCCCTTATAGGTGATCAATACACAGTTTTAACTCCACAGTTGGTAGTTACGAAGAAAGGGGAGAGAGTCATCGCGGATCGCACGTTAACACTTCAATATATATATATAATGTTTTCTATTGGTAACACCCTATTGCAAACCTATGCAGCAAGCTGACATGGTAAAAGGTTTACCAACATTGGAAGTCTCTCTCTGATTGCTTCGACCTATTTGGAGAAAGAAGTTGGCTTTTGGGCTGCCTATCTCCTGCCGCTGTGTTCCGTCTGGGTTCCAATTCCTTTGCTGCTGTTTTGGAAAAGGTCCTTTAGTAAGTTATGAGTGATGGCATTCCATCATTCAATATAAACAGTACTCGAATTGCTAAAGTTTCGGAAGTCAGACTCGCCCCAGATGGGAATGTTCTGCCACAGGCAGGGAAATTTCTTGTGTATTCAGCCAGAGAACGATTCTGACTCGATGCAGCAAAGCCTGCATTCCAAGCAGAGAAATATGGTAGAACCGTTCCGTGGGATAATCTATTTGTCTTGGAGATGAGCAGGGGTCTCAAAGCCTGCAAAGTCATGTTTGTCGTCGTGCAAGTTGGTGAATGTTCTTCACTAATACTCGACCCAGGGCATGCTTTGTACCATTCTACCTATGCATCAACAATTTTGTCTCCCAAGCGGGTCAAATGAAGCTGGGTGTTATCCCTAACGACACCATTCAAGCGCTCAACCGCATTGCCTGTGTACTGCTCGGCCCTATTATCCAAGAGATTCTCTATCCCGGGCTTCAAAATTACGGTATCGCATTCCGGTCAATTTCCTGTATGTCCTGGTCATTTATTACGGTGAGCTCGTCAATGGCCTATGCTGCAGGATTGCAGAAGTTGATCTATACTCGGGGACCATGCTATGAGTCTCCGCGGAATTGCCCCGATTCTGACGGGGGTAAAATACCCAACGACATCAGTGTTTGGGTACAAACACTTTCCTATTTCTTACTTGCCTTTGCCTCCGAGTACAGCTATTCAAAAGCGCCCAAGGACATGCGCAGCCTAGTTCAGGCCCTGCGACAGGTCACTGCTGCAGTTGGATCCGCTTTGGGGATGGCTCTATCACCAGTTGCGGTTGATCCGAAGGTGATATATCTGTATACAGGATTATCGGCAACGGTGATTGTCACTGCTCCCGTTTTCTGGGCGGCATTCAGAAATTATGACAAGACCGATGACGAAGATGAACTGAATGAAGTCGGGTTGATCCAGGATAGCCATGACGAGATGGAAGAGACCGCAGCCAGAGCACATCCATAGGAGGGTTCTATCCGAGTTTGCACGCTTTGGACACAATTTAATTGATGTGCTTACCTGTAGATATAATATATATCTCTTTCATGGTATTACATTGTTCCTTTTCCCCGCCTCTCTTATTCTCCTTTCTTTCATCTCTCACCAGCCTAAATTCGTCGAGTCTTGTCATTTTACAACATTGTAACTAAGTGAAATGATCCAACTTTATGTTAAATTCTTTTTGCTAGATCAAGAGGTGTATGTGGATAACAGTGCTAGGGTTCAGGATTAACAGTAGGATGTCTTGATCGTTTCATTTAGCACAAATACCAGTTTTAATAATTTTGCAGCTAGCCTTCAGGTTGCGATATGATTGGAACCACTCCCATATCTCAATACAAATGACACATACCTGGCCGTCGAAGATGTGCCCAGTCATTATCGATATTCAAGAACCAATCTATATATATTTCATAGTCCTCGATGGTATTGTATCCGTCTTTCAGGAATCGAATGAGGAAGAAGGAAGCGTCGCTCTCAATGTAACACCCATAACGGAATGAACGAATAAATATCATGCAATGGAATCCTCCGCTCTTTCCTATACCCTATAGCAATACTATAGTTAGTCGAACTATATAACCATAACTAGTGTAAACGAAGTGGCGCTAATCCCTGCTGGGTATAGGGGTGCATTAGTAATCATACATGTCACGTTACCTGATCATCTGCTTACGTAGGCATAGCCTGTGCTGACATCTACTCAGTGAGCACCCGAGCGCCCTCATAAAAGTGGCAGCTTGCATACTTGCACCTGGGCAATACACAAACCCCTACCCAACAATGGGGTTGGCTATGATTAGGCCCCCATGCATTTCTAGTTGATAATCAGTTTGTTCATTTCTTCTGTTATCACCTCTTGTACGCATACATTTCATTATGAGTTTTGTGGGCCCAACTTACCCCGAGAACGAGGTCGAGTTCGATCAGGATCCCCCATTGGTAACATCACTCCAAGACTTGACTATAGTCGAGTCGTGGAACAATGGAAACTTAAAATCCACTACCTTCTACCATGTCACAGAAGATGAAGAGGTATTCTTCGGCTACACATCCAAGAATAAGCGCGATATGACTATCGCAGAGTTCAATTCATCTCTGCAACGTGTTCAGGACAAAGATATTTACCCAGACATTCCCATGGACGCCCATTTGACATTTGCACCGGAGGATCTCGATGCTTCTTTAGTTTACGTGAAACGACCAGGCCTACAGTGGTACGAGGATATGATCGGCACAAACCATCTCCCAAAGGCCGTTCTTGATGAGACAATCGTCATGGAGCAGATTTCACGGTCGCCTCACAAAAACATAATTCGATACTACGGCTGCCGTGTGAGGCGCGGCTACCTCACATCAATTGTTCTCGAGCGACTCGATCAAAACCTGAACCAGTATGTCTCGACCTCCGAGTTTCAACAACTCGACAAAGTCAAGTTTTTCGAATCTCTCAAGTCGGCTGTAGAGCACCTACACACCCTAGGGCTAGCCCATAATGACATCAACCCGGATAACATTATGGTGAAGAATGGATCGCCGGTGTTGATTGACTTTGATTCTTGTCAGCCTTTCGGGAAACGCTTGCAGTCTTTGGGCACGGAGGGATGGTACGAGAAGCCGTTTTATACGTCTGAGAAGGAACATGACATATATTCTCTCGGAAAAGTGCAGGAGTGGCTTCAGGCTGCTAAGTGATATTAGAGCAATGCATTGTGTTGTATTGTATATTTGGGAGCTATCTATTTTGATCCTGCTGGCTATAACACTGACACTGGGTAACAGACATACGCAAAGCCTCTGATCTCAATACATTCTATAGGAACTGTTTAACATTATATGAAAGACAATGAGATACCTGTAGATGCGAGCGATTGCTCCGCCGCAGATAGTTGCTGGTAGGAGGAACCCTTCAGCAAGCCTCGTTATCATCACGTACTTGCCTGACTCCTCAAACTACGTACATGTAGGGTACTATTATTGGGTTGCACTGTTTTCTGAAATGATCAATCTCCTGGAATATGAAAGCACAACCACGTGTCAGCCCATGATAGGCGAAGAACTAGGCTGTGCATCTTCTGGATGGAGTCAGTTAGACCACCGAGCATTCTATTGGCTATTTGAATCTTAGGCGCCGAGCTCAACTCCAAGATTTCCTACCCAATATATGGAATGCCACTCAGCGAACTGTTGGAAAACATCCTTTGTTGAGAAGCTTCTTACCCTACTTGCCCTGAAATCTTCGTTCTATAAACCGTTAAAACTCGAAAGCACAGGCGGAATATGGGTGGTTTTAAGCAACGTTTGAAGGATCTAGCGCAGCGGCGAAAGGAGAAGAGGGAGACTAATGGAGCAGTCTCTCCACCCCCAAATCCAACCGCGTCTGACCCTTCTAAATCCTCGATTACGGCAAACCATGTACAGTCTTCTGGCCCCGCTGAAAATCTTGCTAGGCCCTCCACGCCTGCTTCAATGAATCGCAATGCCACCATGGTCTCGGATCTTTCCAAATCCTCCCAAGCCGAGACGACCGTACCTGATTCGACATCTTCTGATACAACTTCAACCTCGTCAAGTGACAGCAAATATCCTTGGGCTTTGGCATATGGAATCTTGCGGAAACGAGAGCCCGAGTTGGTAGAAGATTATCAGATTCATTTGAGCTCTGCGCAGCGCAACAGCTCGGTGGACGCCGTGGACGCAGATCTTTTGAATCCGCGGTCAGTCGAGTCAGTAATGACGCAGATGCTAGAAGATCGGAAACAGAAGCAGTGGGGAGTCTCGCTTCTGGGAAAGGACGTGAAGATACGGGAGCAAACCGAAAAACTGGCCAAGTTTCTTCTCTGGGCCGACCCATTTGTGAAGAGCGCCGTTAGCACTCAACCATATGCAGCTTTGGCATGGGCTGGTGTCTCGTTGCTTTTACCTGTAGGTCGAAGAAACCCCCTACTGTTGAGCTAATGCTGACTCAGATAGCTACTCTCAAGCAGTACCACTGCCAATCTGGGGATGCTCAAAGGCTTCGATTCGATTCACAATGTTCAGATCTACTGGGACATCTGCGAGAAGACATACCTGCAGTCCGAGCATAGGGAAAAGTACCAAGATCTCATCGACCCCCTTGCTACGCTCTACTCTCACATCATCGAATACCAAGCGCGTGCTATTTGTCATTTCTCCAAAGCTCAACTATCCCGAGCATGGGAGAACATAGCCGGTGGCAGCGATTGGGATGGAATGATATCAAAAATCAAGGAATCAAGCGAGGCTTGTAGCTCCCATCTCCCTCAGCTCCAATTGGAGGAGATTCGCGAGGACCGAGACCGTCGACTACGGGTGATTGAAGAGTCTCGGGATACTCTTGACGAGATTAGAAATGTCCTAAAAGCGCAAAGGAGTCAGAGCCAGAAGAATTATGAAGACAGGAACGAGCGTGAACTTCTTCAAACATTTGCGTCCGACTACGAAGATGACAAGAATTACAATCCACTGAGAGTCCCAGGCACTTGCGAATGGTTCTTTTTGGATGATAAATTTCGAAACTGGCGTGACAGTGATAGTTCTAGTCTTCTATGGATTTCCGCTGGCCCTGGTTGTGGAAAGTCGGTGTTATCACGGACTCTGATCGATGAGAACCGGCTTTCAACAAATATCACGACATCGACGATCTGCTATTTCTTTTTCAAGGATGGAGATGAGCGCCGCGTCTTAGCCACCGATGCTTTGTGCACATTGCTTCACCAGCTTTTCACCCACGATCCGACGGGCACACTGATCCAAAACGCAGTCGTTAGTTACAGAAATCACGGTGCGAGTCTAGCACAGAACTTCTCCGAACTATGGCGTCTTTTTATCCAATGTGTTAGCTCACGAGAACTTGGGGAGGTAGTTTGTGTGCTCGATGCCCTGGACGAGTGCAAAAGTGGTAGCGCAAGGCAATTGCTCGCTGAACTAAAGAAGTTCTACTCCGAACCCAAACATTCATCCTCAACCTCAAAACTAAAATTCCTGATCACGAGTCGCCCTTACGATAGTTTGGAGGCATCATTCCATGATTTCCCTGTTTTGCATTTTGACGGAGATGACAAGTCTGCCGAAATCAGCAACGATATAAATCTGGTTATCGATGCTAAACTGCAGAAGGTCGCTCGAAACTTTCGGGAGAGCGACCGTCAAATGATCTCTAATCAGATCAAGGACATGAAAAGTCGTACTTACCTCTGGCTACACCTCACGTTCGATATTATTGAGCAGAGCCCAAGTGAGTATAGTCGACGATCCGACATCAAAGAACTTCTCTCCAGGCTACCTTTGGAGGTCTCGGACGCATATGAAAAGATTCTAGACCGGAGTAGGAACGAGCTTCAGACAAAAACCCTCCTTGAAATTGTTTTGGCTGCATCACGACCTCTGTCACTTGATGAAGCCAATATAGCCCTAACGATAGCTTTGAAGAAGGACGGTTTCGATTCTTACGACGATCTCGAGGCAGATTTATGGCCACTAGATGACTTCAAAAGTGTCGTGAAAAATCTATGTGGTCTCTTCATCAATGTGTACGATTCGAAGTTGTTTTTTATTCATTTGACAGCGAGAGAGTTTCTCACCGATCCCCTTCAAAGTGGAAAGTGGAAGGGCCGACTGAGTATGACACAGTCACACACGAAGATGGCACTGCTGTGTCTATCATACTTGTCATATCTAGAGTGGCAAGGATCGTTAAACGAAACCAGGGCAAAGTTTCCGTTGGCTCAGTACTCGGCCCATCATTGGATGGATCATTCACGGCCCACGGAGACTGAGGATAAAATTCTGGAGGGCACAAAGAGGTTTTTTCTTCAACAAAATCCGGCGTACGAGAATTGGGGGAAATTATTTGACCCAGATCGACCTTGGGACGATGAGCTGGAGGTTCCTGGATACGAAATGGGGACTCCACTATATTATGCATCAATTCTCGGACTCCAACGAACAGCACAATTCCTATTAGACAAGGGTGCGGATATCAATGCGCCGGGCAATAAGTATTATAGAAATGCACTTCAGGGTGCTTCCACCGAAGGCCACGAACAGGTTGTGTAGCTACTATTAGACAAGGGTGCGGATGTCAATACGCCAGGCAATAAGTATTATAGAAATGCACTTCAGGGTGCTTCCACCGAAGGCCACGAACAGGTTATATAGCTACTATTAGCTAATGGTGCGGATATCAATACGCCAGGCGGCTATTATGGAAATGCACTTTAGGGTGCTTCGGCTAGAGGCCACGAACAGGTTATGTAGCTACTATTAGCTAATGGTGCGGATATCAACGCGCCGGGCAGCTTATATAGAAATGCACTCTAGGGTGCTTCTACCGAAGGCCACGAATAGGTTATGCAGCTACTATTAGCTAATGG
>CAKMRK010001008.1:0-23229 GCA_928213465.1 Penicillium sclerotigenum | reverse complement strand
CGGAATCGAACCGGGGCTAAGACAGAATTGGACACCACAATGTCTCGTCATACCACTAGACCATGGCACCTATTGGATGTTGGAGGACCGCATTTGAGGCTCTATGACCTAGAATAAATATAACTAACATGGTAAGTGTGAATACAACGCCGTACACAGCAACTTACTCCTTTCGACAGGCCTAAACCACCTCGAGTAAAGATCCTTTTTATATGGATGCATCGAAGAGAATTTTGGAGGTCCTATAAGCAACAAGTTCCCGGTAGACACTCTTTTAATAGAGATGCTCATATTGCGCAGGGTGTACTGATCGATGATCAAAAGCAAAAAAAGAAAAAGCTGTTTTATGTTGCAGTATTCGTATAAGTGGAGTTAATATTCTTTAATATTCCTTACATATGGAGCAAGGACCTACATTCTTATGAACCATCCCACAATGTGTCAATCTTGATTCCTCCAGGGTTCATATGTTCTGTCGGAATTGTATCCATTAAAAGATTCACGTATCGCACATCGCAAGATTAAATATAAAAACATACCGTCCGACAAGATGTCACGAATATGGGACCTGGACAACGGATGTTGAGGCTGAGATAAGTAGCCTACTCCTAGACTCGCTGCTTCCTCCAAGTCAAGAAGATAACATAGAACTTCTCTGTATTCGCATCAGATTGGGAATGATTCCCAAGACTGATATCGCTACTCGTGCCTGAGTCGGGTTGTGGGACAAATGGCACTAGAACTGGGGGTGCATGAACAAGTTCCTGTTCCTGGGTAGGTTGAGACTCTGACTCAGCCCCAGCATCGACCAGCCATGCAGGTCTTTGTCTTTTCAGCTCCGCCTCTTTCGCCCCGGCCCAAGTATATGCGCTCTTTGAGTTGGGGCTAGCGACCAGATACAAGCCCTTGTCAGCCTCCACAGGAAACCTCCACTCGAGAGCTTGTTGTATGATGGCATCTAGCTGGTCCCTCTTCCGCATGATCGTCTCGAACTCGATCACTAGTTCCTCAAGACAGGGGAGAGAGCTAAACTGATTTCCCCATGATCGAGCTGCGTCGTGCGGGGAAACAGCCTTTCCCATATCAGCTGCGTGGGTTCTCCCAGGCCGGAACGGATCGATGCCTAGGGGGTCATTGTTCTCCCAGTACCACCAGTCCGTGTGGCGAAAAGTGATAGTCATCTTCCTCGGCGCAATTCTGCATTCCCCTCGCAAACTGCGCCCGTCGTTGCCTATCTTCAGCCCGTCCCATATCTGAGACCAATGATGATCCTCTAGAAAATACTGCTGGGTGAATAGGTGTACATGCTGCACCTGAGCCCGTTGTTTTGGAGTCATCTTGCTAAAATAATTCAGCGGTGACGAGGCGTCATTGACATGTGGCGGAGATCGATAGAACCAGAAAGTATGCTCATTTACTGCTGGTGGGAGGAGGGACGCCTCAGCGTAGATTTGCTGACATGTCTGGAGGAGCGCGGTCTGGATGCGCTTGGGCTGCTTGTACCCAGGCCGGTAGTAGAAAGCGTTCTGCTTGTAAAGGGAGCGAGAACTGTCATCTGTGAGAACATCCTCGGACTCAAGGGCAAGCGTGTAAATGCGATTGCGGATCTCGGCAGGAAAGACGGTAAATAGAGGGGATGTCAATGGGGCTGCGGGTAGAGATGGGACAAGGTCCTGGAGGGTCTCCAAGCCCCTTAGACGGCGCCTTTTTAATAGTCCGCTCGAATGCATGTTGTGAGTAGAGTTGTGGGCACCTAGAAGAGTACCTACCGACTATGTATACACGAAGGGCACAAGCCCCCGCTAGATCTGGATGAATTAGCTTACCCCGCTAACACCTGGAAAAGCACTTCATTCGCTGCCAGTATGCAAAGAGCTGGTTTTGATTGGGATAAGTACTGGTTCGCCTCATGGCTGCCTAGAAATGTCTCATAGTTGAGCCGCAATGATTTACACTGACAGGAGTAGTAGATCGGATAGTGTAAACTCTGTTATTGCACTGAACAAAAAATATTAAAATAAGACAACAAACAGTATCGACTTCCAAAGGGGGAAAAAAGAAGATAAAAAGAAAAAAGAACTGGCGCCACCCGGAATCGAACCGGGGCTAAGACAGAACTGAACACCACAATGTCTCGTCATACCACTAGACCATGGCACCTGTTGGATGAAAAGAGGGGCCTTTTTTGAAACTAAGAATCTAAACTTAAGCTATCAATTTGTAAAAGAACATTAGCCCTAAAAACCCTCTCATATCCCATCGTTCTAAAGACTAGCAGAGTATGTGATAATAAATTAATAAAGACTTTTCAGTTTGAATTGACCAACAGTCAATTACGAACCACCGTAGGCTGAATGACACATGGAGTACTCAGCGAAATTCGTATTTATTCTAGATGATAATCGTTTAAATCGCTCAAAGCAAACCAAATGAGATCTAGACTACGAAATTAAATCCAATTCAATTTTGAACCCTGAATCCTATGCTTCAATTTACACAGGAACAAACAAGATCGAAGCCTTTACTATGGGTGGTTGGCGGCACCGTATCCAATGAACCGCCCGGAAGTTGCATCTAAGAATAATTAGGGTTAGATTACCAACAAGGTAGAATTCAAGGTTGCTTGCCCGCTTGAATACACCATCAGCACTACCTATAAGCGTAATAGGGGCTTATTTCCCGCCAATAGCGCGATCCCAGTAGAATTTCCTATCTTAGCTTTCACCCATCTATTATCCACATGTACACTGTGAGCAACAAATTCCATGGGACCTCAAGAACAAACCTACCCTGGATGAATTGGAAATGCAATCTGTTGAAGATTTTCGTGGTGAATATTGGCGGTGAAAAAAAAATTGACCGTTACCTTCGACATACCATAAACTTAACATTACCACAAATCTGGGAGAGAAAGCCTTGACGAGAAGCGGATAAAACGAGCGTGACATTCGATGTGTTTTGTGGATCCGCCAAAGGTAAAATTGTCACCGACAAGGTGACTCGTGCTCTTAAGCACAATGAAGTTTTCATCGAAACCACCCACTCTGGGCTTTGGGGAACAGACCAGCATTACTTGAAAGGCTGCCACGCTCTTAGTCATGAAGGAATTGGAATCATCAAAGTGTTAGGTCTAAGCATCAATGGGGTGAAAGTTCACATCTAAATTTAGCTTGGAAACGAAAGAGTGATGGCAAGGCTGGGCACAAAATCCCATCTACGTGGGATTAAGTTCAATGAATTCTATCAAACTTTTTCATTGACAAACTGGTCTCTGGTTTGGACAGAGGGCTCATATATAGCACATATTAAAGACCGGAATGTAGATCGTGTCGTATATCGTAACTGGCTCAGAATAAACCAAAAGGGAAAAAAGTATCATGTTTCATAAATCATGAATCGAAAATTGGCCCGTAGGCTGGAATCCCTTGGGATTCAAACTCGTAAACAATATCTTGAGTCATCTTGGGGTTGCTGATCACAAAAACCGCCTCCGCTTTGAATTCCTTCACTTGCTGACGCACGACAGGAAGCATGTCAACACGGCCATCACGACTGGTATCGAAGATAATCGGGTCAGGACCCATTTTATGGACGAGATCAATGATATCTTGGCCATAAGTCTTCAGCGGGTTACGTGTCTGCCAAATGACCTTAATCAAGGGCCGATTTTTGTTGCCTAGGAATCCGAGACAGGGTCCTATCCCGGATCCCGTAGTGACAATGATAATGCGATCAAAAACACGCAGACCGTATCCAACGCCACGCATTAGCGCCCCGCGCTTCCAGAGGTGAGTGGGCGGTTCACGGATGGTATCGGCCGTCCAATCCCCTGCTTTTGACACCACGATAGACCAGCTCCTCTTATGCCCGTGACCCTTGACAAAGGGCTTCTTGCCACATGCATTCTTGTCAGCTGGCTTCTCACCAGCTGGGATGGGGTCTGGAAATCCAGCAAAACTGTGCCAGTCGCGCAGAGGATGCTTTGAGACTTGGACACCCTTTGCGAACTGAATTGGCGTAAAATCAAAGGATAGTCGTACGGCATGTGAGGATAGGGGCTCGGCTTTTACTGGAACCCTCCGCAATAGTAGCCATGGGTGGGCCACGGCGACGATAGCCGCGTTTAACAGCCAAAATGCAGGTAAAGTGACGAGAAAATGACCAAGAGTTACCTGCTTTGCCCTGCTTGACTCATGAGCAAATATCATGACCAGGGCCACAAACAGAGCCAGAATCAGCCATGAGGTAAATCGGTGGGTGAGCTCAAAGTAATCATGCATCTTCCTTCGGAAGGTAGGGTATGCCACAACTACCATCACGAAAAGTAGTACAAGAATAATGTACGCGACGGCGATCGGTGCTGCTGAAAAGCCGGCATCTGTTGCTGTGCTGATGGGAGCATTTGTCCAATACATCTGTGATAGCATGGCAACAAATCCAATATACCACACCAAAGATGCAGTCCCACAGCCACTGTGGACACCACCATAGTGGGCTGCCTTAGCGCATCTGCGGCGCAAAGACAAGGGTGCAGTTCGAGGAATCGAGCATACCACTCTATAGATGGCATTGACCATCATTGGGTGTCGAGCGAGGCCGCATGCCACCAAGTTTACAGCTGTCGCATCCACGAGCGCCAGAAGCTGCCGATCAGAGATCATCACGTAGAGAAAAACTGCAAGATTTGCGCAAAATACGATAGTAAAGAGCCGCCGATACACGGTAAACATGACATATCTGAAGTGCGCAAACCGCTTCCGTCGGGGCTCTGTGGGCTGAGCCTCCAGGTCGGTCAGGTCGGGAGACTCCTGGCCATTGGATGACATATCCTTGGAAGAGTAGTCTTTAATACCCTTTTCAAGATCTGGGTCAATGGCTAGGTCATGATCTATGACAATGACCTGTTCAGAATCTGTGACAATGGCCATGTCATGATCTACGACAATGGCCTTGGGCGGTGGTGCCGGCATGCATATATCGTTCTTTTCAGTGTCCGCCATGGCTGGAAGTAAAAAGACGGAAGAGGGAGAAGGGAGAGAAGAAATTGGAGAATAGGGTGATTTATTCTATTTTTTTCATGTGGAAGACTAAGAGACGCCTTACACATTTTAGTGCCATGGAGGATTTTCCTAGGAAAGTTACTTGTGGAATCCTACAGTTCCCGGCCTGGCACATAACTAAAGTAACAGATCCATGAGAAGTCTGGATGGTGTGGAGATACCATATTTTGTACACACATATGGAGTAGTATAAAGTACGGAGTAGCATGTCAATAGTGGCTCGGAGCACAGGTCCCACTGACAGGAACAAAACCGGTCAGACCTTCTCATAGTGGCTTGCCTTGCTTTGACCAGGTGGGAACGTGGACGGCCCAGTCCAATATCCACAATCTACCCCTCAGTGTAGCTGCTTCGATCCTTTCCATTTTGGGTTATTTTAAATTTCGACCAAATTCGGAGTACCTCGGTCGATGTAACTGGACAGACGCCGACCTGAATCCCGAGCCCACCCGGACACCGAGAGCTCATATATTTGTACTTAGTCGAGGTGTATTTTTCCTTATAGCTGGCACAGAACCTAAATTTGAGATCTAGGGAAAGCAAAATGAACAAAGGATCGGAGGGTACAGTGGAACCAGCGAAAGAAAACCTGCATACATAGGCAGGCGGGGTTTATCGCCTTGCTTCACAAGTGGCATGTACATATTATGCCACCCCTGCTGAAAGCAAGGGAGCCCATGCAGCAAACACGGGTTTGTTAACAGGGCAACGTGTCCTCCGTACGGAGTCCACGTTCCTTGTACTCCGTACAACTTAATCATTTGGAGGGAGGTCGTCTCAAGAGCACAGAGCAGAGGTCCCCACCGAAACCCGCTCCACAGGATTCAAAAACTCGGTCTTTGTGTTGATCAACCCGATCGGGCGGTGTCGATCCAGTTCCCGATATGTTGAGATGAGACTATGGGCTGTCATTAGTGGAGCCATCTGTGGACGAAGTTGTTCGTCACGCTTGGTCCTTCTCACGACATTATAATGGTGCCTTTCTCCCCGGCTATTGCTTATTGCATGATCCTGCAATCTGCACAGCGGGGCTATCCGCCATGCAATATGCGAGGTTGCTCCAAGATAAACGGCCGAAGTACCATGTGAGTTTGATGACGGGATTCGGGACCCACTCACGGCACGGGCTCCCAACACGGCAAGTCTTGGCAAAATTTCGAAAATTTCGGGCATTTCGTATTCAAAACCTCGTATTGTAAATAAAAAACACATATACTGAACTATTGAAACCAACCAAAAATGAGAAACGCTAAAAAGCAAGATAAAAGAGACACGATAATTGAGGAAAAGGTTGTCCTGGAGCTAATCCATACCCAGTATGGATTTTCGGACAGTTCTTAAGCTCTCTTTAGCTTGCCACTGAGACAAATGAACTAGTGGAGGCAATTTTCCTTGCCAACGCCTTGGTCGGTTGCGAGCCAAGAAATTCGAAAGAGGACAGTTCGGCCCCCAGTTCGCGAGAGACCCAGTTTTGGACGGCTGTAGCTTTGAGTGAATCAACTAGAGGCCTGTATTAGTCAAATGAAAGATCGCAGTGGGGAAATGTTATCCACAAAAAAAAACGTACCACCCAACGCAGACAATGGTAGATCTGAGTCGATAGCATCAGCGGTTGTAGCCATTGCATCCGCTAGATATTCACTCAGGACTTTAAGCACAATCTCAGTTGCAGTGTCGATGGAATCAGACTCCTTAAGTAAGGTGCTGGTCTGAATAGAATCCTCAGTATCTTCGACGGGGAGACAAAGCCGGTGATCAAACTTTCGATCGAGAACCCAGCCGGTAGAGCCGTTGCTGCGAGACAGAGAGTCGGTCATGCCAGCAATGATTTGAGATGGAAGAGAAAGCTTGCTGTTAATGATCACTCTAAGCAAGGTCTGGAGCTCATGGGTCATGATTTCTGTGCCCTCAAGATGTTTGTATCGGCGCCGGCGTTGCTCTTGATCTTCGGAAATATCACTTAGTCCACTGGCATCTGGCACGAGGCCGATGTTAATAGAATGGCCTGGGAGACCATGACTGCGTCGCCATTCCATGAGAGCATCGATGAAACCATTGCCCGCAGAATAGTTAGCCTGTCCCATATTACCAATAACACTGGCCACAGAAGACAATGCCACGAAGAAATTCAAGCCTTCCTTATCCGAAAACAGACGGTGCAAGTTCAGTGTTCCACGGATCTTGGACTGTGTGGATTGGGTCCAATCATCAAAAGTCATGTTCTCGAACATTGCGTCCTGGAAATAAAGGAATTAGATAGTGTTAATGGGGGAAATGAAACGAGGGTTAATCACCTTCAGCACCGTTGTACACTGAATCACACCTAAGACTGTCCAGTTTTTGCTGCGAATCTTGTATGACAGGTGGTCAATGTCCCCTTGTTGGGAGATATCACAGCGTAGTACATCTATGAGGCACCCGCGATCCCGAAGGAGATCAAGGGCTAGATGCTGACTAGGTTGTGTTTCGCCAGATCTTCCAAGGAAAACCAAATGGCGGGCCCCAGACTGCACCAAGGTATCAGCAAGTGCAAGGCCTAGATTACCCAATCCGCCTGCTAGGATATATGTGCCTTCTGCTGGCAAGCCCGTAAGATCTGGCAGTGGCAGTACAATAGGGACCCTCCCAGGAGCCTGAAGGTCTAGGATGGCTCGGGTGTTGGTTGTTTTGCAATGCTTTAAAGCTTCCTGAAGATCAGAAACAGGGAACGTAGAGTACGATTCCACGAGGTCCAACATCCGATGCTTCTTCATGAAGTCAATCACATGCCGAACTGAAGCATGAAGATTGCCCGGCTTCTCTGAAAAAGTTTTCTGCAGTCGCGGCGAAGAGAACGTGCAGCCACTTTCGATGAAGCTCTCTGGAAGAGCACTCAACTTCATCTCGCTGGACATATTAATGTACTGTCCACCTTGAACTAGACACCTAGCAGCGTTCCGACCTGGATACCCGCTAAGGAAGCAAATGCTGGCATCAACTCCACATCCATTGGTCAGCCTGGACACGCTCGTTTCCAGGCTACCGTGAACGCCCAGAATTCGATCCGCCAATACCGGGTAGCGAGAATGAAGGCTCTCGGTAGTATCTAAAGAATCAGTTGCCACGATGACTTGCATGTTAATGGCAAGAGCATAATCTATCATGGCCAAGAGAGTTTGACTAATTGACCCAACCAAGAGCACTGAGGAACTTGAGCTGAGGCGCCCGACTTGGGTGAGAATTTGATAAGCATTGAGGTACGCGAGAGGAGCTGATATCGCCTTTGTTGCGTCGGTGTTTGCCGGAATTCTGATAGTGTCACTTTCCAAGACCCGCATTGTTGTCAGGAGTCCCGAGTTCGCCGATGCCAACGTTAAAACTTTATCGCCAACGGCCGAGTTGTGCACACCAGATCCGATACGAGTTACCTTTCCAACAATTTCGAACATTGGAAGAGCTGTCTCTGGTGTCTTCCCCTGATCTCCATGTAAATCAAATATTGTGGCCATTTCAACCCTAATCTCAGTGTGGTCGGGCCGAAGTTGCTCTTCACAGAACTGTTGTTCCTCCCAGCGTGCGTTGTCTACGCCTTGGAACTTCAACTCGAGGGGTCTCGGATCAAGCTTTAGGTCTGATAGTACAGGCCTGGGGCCGCTTACTAGGGTGTGCATGGCGTCAACCACCGCTGGGGCCTCAAGGACTCGTGGAACTAGCAGCTGACCGTTTGCCAGGCGATACTCCAAATCTCGCCGGCGTGAACTATCCTGCGTCGTGAGCTGCATAACTTGGAGGATGCCACAAGCTAGTCCGAACTTGTCTTCCAAATCCTCCACATCCACCAATAGGTGTGGGATAATAGTACTCCATTGCTCATTGCGCAGTGTTCGCAAAAGGCCGCCCGTGGCGCCGGACCCAATATTCTCAACAGACGCTTGGCTCCAGGAAGGCGATACCCATAGAACGTATTGAGCTCGGATAAGCTCTTGGAGACGTTTCAGATCATCTGCTGTCCAGCCGGATATCCAAGGACTTTCCAAGTCAAGCAACGAAATCACAGTCTTCCCTGCCAGTGTACCCACCTGATCCAATCCAACAGGTACCAGGCGAACGTTATGGGTGGAAAAGATCTTTTCAAGGTGTTCAAAAACAGGGAATGAGTTGGAATTGTTCGCTGGACTCAAAACATAGATTTCAGAGTCGGTCGTCCATGAGACTGGCCTCCTACGCACGATGATAAACTTGCAATCTTTGGTAATGCTGTGGACTTCGAGGCCGTCAAAGTGCTGCAGCTTCTCCGCTGCTGAGCCCAAATTGGTATCTGACACGCGAATTGCTGCCAAACCTCCATGTTCAAGGATGGTGGGCAGGAACGACAGAATAACTTGAGCGGTTTTGTCCTCCCACAGCCTGGGCTCATCAATCACAATCAAATCATATTTATCCTGAGCAAGTGACGAAGATGGAATTTCGTCAAGCGCAGCAAGGGGCATCAGGTGAGTACCCGGGAGACTATTGTCTGCAGAATTTATGCCTTGCACCTGATTAGCGGGGCTGCATGAAGCGATGGTGACATTTGCTAGGCAAGGTCGCTTTCCGGCGCTTGGGATCAGCTCTTGGAGATTTTCGATCCAGGAGCTTGGTGTGTTTGAAGTAGTGATTAGCGCCCTAGAATCCCCATTTGTATGGCACAGTCTCTTGATCCAATCGGTCAACTGGAGACTGCTGGCTTGCACTGCCACCTTCTTGTTTCCATCATGGATTTGACTAGTGACAAGTGGCGACTCCAAATGCTCGTCCCAAACAATCGATGAATATCGGCTCTCTGAGGACGCTTCCTCTTGCTTTTGAGAATTTGGGTTGAAGGGAAGGCGACCGAGATGGACACCTTCAAACGTGATCCAGGGCTGTGACCAAGAGGGATCCGACGCGACACAGTGAGATCGCGATTTTCCATCTCGCCACTTAGTCTCTGTGTGGACGACGAATGGCTCACCTGGCTGGGGTTGGAACGTAGTGGAGATGTAGATATTGTCCACTCCAATAGGAATATTTGCATCGTTGCTGGAGAGTGCATCGGAGCAAGACAAAAGGGCAGACTGGAAGAGGCAATCGAGAGTTGTGGGATGGATGAAGCTGGCGGACTCCTTTTCAAAGGGCATTGATTGCTTCGTGTCTGTGACCACCCCAGATAGCCAGAGACGAGACTCTGAAGCGCAAAAGGAAACTCCAGTGATTGTCTGGAAGGCCGGTCCTACAGTGAGTCCTCCTGTGTGAGACAGCCATTCACGTGCTTGCCTAACGTCAGCCATTTTGGCGACTGTTTGGGTGTTTTTGATGCGCTCCAATGCTGCTTCCCAGTTAGAGTTATGCTCATCATCGTTTCGGTTCTCGTATTGGGTAATGAATGCACCCTTCGCGTGTTGAATCCAGGAACCCCCGGAGGGAAGTGAAAAAATTCCGAATTGATACCAACCCGGCATCCCTGGATGGGGTGAGACCTGAAGAAGAGTCTCCAAGCCTCGTTCTTCGTCTGGGATAACCACTCCTCGCATGAAATGAAGGTCTTGGAATTCTATCCCTTTGATATTGGCCTGGCCATCAGCTAATTGCCGCGCTGCTTCGGTAGCCATCACTAACATGCCCGCGGCTGGGAATACAATTGATCCGGCGACAACATGATCGGCCATCCATGGATTTTCCGACAGTCGCAGGAAGTTTCTCCATCGTGGCTCCAAAGCGTTTTGATAATCCACGGCAGCTCCCAGAATATCATGACGGGGATGCTTGCGTTGTCTCAATTGCGCCGTCTCTACTGGCTCATGCCAGAAGGATGTTTGGTGATTCCAGGGATAAGAAGGCAAATCTGCAATCATTGTTGGACTTGTAGTATCAACACTGCTGTTGACCGCACCGAGGTCTACTGTATGTCCTGTGCTCCAAAGGGACCCAGCAACTTCCAACGCTGTTCGCAAAGCATGCTGATTCCGCGAAACTAATGAATGGTAAGGTAATGATGCCATGCTTGCATTGACAGACTGCAGAATTTGAGTGACGGGCCCTTTTAAAACGGCGTGTGGGCCGATTTCAACCAATGCAGTCCATTTAATTGGAACTGGCCGGCGGCGAGACTTGATAGACTCGCTCAGGTTTGCGAGTTGTGACACTGCGGCAGTAAACTCAACTGAGCTGACCATGTTGCGCACCCAGTATGCTCCACTGAGCTCGGCAGAATAGACACGCTCTTTAGTGACCGAAGAAAGCATGGGAATTGATCCACCGTATCGATCCTCTGGCTTGATACAATTAATGGCATTACCTACCACTTCGACAAGGTCCTCCATGTGAGGGGAATGATAAGCCGTATCGATGCGCAACTTCCGGGCGAAGTGACCATCTTGTTGTAATCTTGCTTCGAGCTGATCAATAAACTCCACATCGCCCGAAAGGGTTGTGCTGGCAGGGCTATTGACGCAGGCAACCACAACCGAACGTGGAGGCAGCTCCTCGAGGTACTTCTGTGCATCGGCTGCAGAAATACCAGTAGCGAGCATACCTCCTCGTCTGTCACTCTGGGCCATCTGCTGTGAAAAGAAACCGCGGAACCATGCGACTCGCATAGCGTCTTCGCGAGAGAGATATCCAGCAGCATATCCGGCAGCTATGTATCATAAATAAGTCAGCTGTTATCAACCATAGGATGCTTGTTGCAACAAAAATAGAGATGCTCATACCAATTTCACCGCTAGAGTGACCAACCACTGCATTGGGATAGACCGACCAACTGGCCAAAAGATCAACCAATGCAATCTGCAACGCGCAGGTGATAGGCTGACTCCGATCAGGTCGGTTAATCTGACTGTTCTTTGCCTCTGCCTTTATCTCCTCCACCATATCAAAGGGACATCCCAGGGACGAAATAATATCTTGCGATCGTGCTATGCTTTCCCTGAAGGTGGAAATTCTCAAAAGCTCCCGGCCCATTCCGGCCCACTGGCCACCCTGACCTGTGAATATAAAGGCAAGTCTTGTTTGAGCTTTGCGACTAGCTCGAGCAAACTTAGGGAGTCCCTTGTCTAAGATGCTCTGCAGCTGGTCTTGCGAGTTAGCAACCGCGAAGCTGCGGAAGCCTAACTGCGATCGGCGCGTCAGCATTGTATGGGCTAGATCTTTTAGTGAAATTTCCTGCTCGGCCATTTGTTGACGTTGAAGGAATGTGCTCCAATTTTGACCGGCACGTTCAATACCAGCTTGGTCAAATGTAGAAAACACCACCACATGAGGGGCCGGCTCCCTATCTTCAAAGTTTCCCTGGAACGCTTCTTTCGTGCTTTCAAGGATTATGTGCGCATTTGATCCACCGAATCCAAATGAATTTATACTAGCCCGCTGTGGGAGATGTTCCGGCCAGGGCATAGTTTTGTCGCTCAGGCGTAAACGCCAGTCATCGAGTCGGATCTTGGGATTGATCTTTTTGAACCCGGCGTTTGGCACCAACATTCCCTTTTCTAGACAGAGAACGACTTTGATTAAGCTAGCCACTCCTGCAGCTCCTTCGGTGTGACCAAGATTTGTCTTCACTGAGCCTACGTATATTGGCTCGTCAGTCGGTGTTCGTGCCTGACCCAAAGTCATTCCAACAGCAGACAACTCCGTAGGATCCTATTCATTGATTAATAAACGAAGTGCTTGAGTGGCCACCAATGGAGCTATTTTGCTTACCCCGACCGGAGTTCCAGTTCCATGGGCTTCAAAGTAAGAAGTGTCTCTCATTGAGATACCATGGCGCTCGTACACCGAACGAATCAAGTTGGCTTGAGATGTTGGGCTGGGAAGTGTAATTCCAGGAGTACGACCATCCTGGTTGATTCCTGTGCCACGGATGATGGCTCGAACATTATCTCCATCGGCCAATGCGGCGCTGAGAGGTTTCAAAAGCACAGCACCGATACCCTCTCCCCGGCCATATCCATTTGCAGACTCATCAAATGAATGACTTATTCCATCTGCACTCATCATGTGCATGTAGGAGAGTCTTTGTGTGAAATTCGGGTGCAAGATGAGACTGGCACCAGTTACCAGGGCCTGCCACAAGCATGTTTAGTATCATGGACAGATGTATGCAGGTTCCAGTACTCACCATTCCGCACTCGCCAGATCTCAAGGATTGGGCTGCTAAATGGACTGCGGTCAAACTTGAGGAACACGCAGTGTCCATCATAATGCTTGGGCCCTGGAGATCAAAGAACCACGACAAACGGTTTGCCAACATAGTCCTTCCATTACCAGTAGCCGAGTTGTGAGGCATGTCATAGATATCCCTCGTCGATAATAGCTCATAATCATTGGTCATTGAGCCGGAGTACACTGCTGTGTTACTCCCTGGGAGTGTGTCAATTGGTATTCCGCCTATTTTCTCCATTTTAGCTTGAATTGTTTTCCCCCTGAATATTTGAATCTCGCTTGTCTTACTGTTTTCAAAGGTTTCGTATGCTACTTCAAGTAACAAACGCTGTGCTGGGTCCATGCCCGCCGCCTCTTTAGCGGTGATAGAGAAAAAAGGAGCATCGAATCGTGATGGATCTTCCTGCAAGAAAAATCCACTATCATGATTGATCTAATCATTCCATAACCACGATGTTAGCATAATAAGCTAACATCTAATTGAGGGAATTCATACCGCTCCTTTGCGTTCATGGCTGGGGTGATGCCATGCTGAAGCTTCATATCGGCTTGTGGGGACCGTTCCATGCCCAGTGCGTCCGTCACATAGCATCTGCCAGAAGTTCTCAACAGATGTTGCACCTCCAGAGAAGCGACATCCCATTCCAATCACTGCAATTCCCTCCATATCTGTAGGGGCAGAAGTCGTCGTCGGTCGGCCAGGCATGTTGAAGGTATGGAATGGCGAAGGACAAATTTGAACAAGATTACAAAGAAGGGATGCTGTGGGGTATTATATTCAATGCTGTGCATACCGGGTTCGACAAGTCCTCGACCTGATTGCAAACCATGAAACTGGTTATGAATCCTGGACGCTAGTCCCATTAGTACGTAAAGTCTGACATATTCACATGCGTATTTTACTGGCTATCCAAGCGGAGAACATCCAGTGGAGATTGGAACTGATTGAAAAGCACTATGGACGATGCACTTTGTACATCAATTTACGCCCATTGGAGTTTGGCTTGGTGATACCCTGTTTCCTACTTTGGAAACAAGCGTCTGGATCCTGAATCTGGCTAATGCAGTAGGATCTCATTCTCCATACTCGTGCAGCTCCAATGCCAGACACAGCTCCACCATTTTCTCTTTGTTTGTGACTGCTTGAATGCAAGGATACCAAATTGCTGTCGAGTGGAGACTATTTACTCCATAGATCAACGAACTGGATCGTCAATGCCTCAAGATGGACCAAATGCGTACTGTGACGACCAGTTACCAGTATTGGTCACTGTATTTCAAGATTGCCCAATCTCTCATAACTCCATTGACCTGCATGACCTGCTCCACTATATTTTGACATTGAGCCAATGTTCATCGCCGAAGATCGCCTATCAGGATTCCATTTTTATGACTTTCTATTTTATGAGGGGATTCCTATCCCGCAGTGGAGAAACCGCTTTCTTTTCCCAGCCCCCTATTTAAGATGCTCCTATTTAAGACAAGTTCCACTTTTCGGACTCCCCGGTACTTCTGTTTCCCTTGCTCAGTACTCCGTACAACATACATGGATGTATTTTGGAGAATATCAATCTTCCCCGTTGGTCTATCTGGACTGCTAGCTCTTTAACTGTTATCATTGTGTTACAATCTCACATCGATATTTGGCTGCGATATCTTGTGGGCAATTACTGACATCGCCTGGGCTACCCGATCTCAATTTGACGATGAGATCTTCTGCGTTGTGGAGTACATTTTACAGTACGGAGTAGGAATTGACTTTATTGAAGCTACTAACACTTGCTTGCCCCTCCACTCCACGCGGATCGCCTACAATATGTGGAGTACGCTTTACCTATATTTCGACGATCTTAGAAGCTATACTCAGTAGTCTACGTTAGCTAGATTATCGCGCGGCAAAAAGCCCTCCTTTATCTGAGCTTTTCAATAGTTCAATCTCGCCTGTAATCCTAGATCACTCTACGGAGCAATTTCAAGCCACGTACGGAGAATTTCCCGAGTGCCATAATATCCATCGCTTTCATACCCCCCTCCCCCTCAATGTGCCATTTAAACGATTTATCAGACATTCGAGCCATACCCCACCTCTCTCACATCCTTCTTCTCCCCTCCCGCGTCGCGACATCTGTTGAGAATGACCACTCAAAGCGCCATTATCGTCCAAGAACCTGGTCGCGCGACGCTGGCCGAAGATGTCTCGTTCCCTGAGTTGCCAGATGATTACATTCTTGTCAAAACAAAAGCTGGTATTTTTTTTTCTTTTGCTCTCCTTCGCTCCCGTATTTCATGAATAGCTGGACTAACACAATGCGAAGTCGCTTTGAATCCAACAGACTGGCGTCATATTGATTTTGTACCCTGTACCGGGGCCACCGTTGGATGTGACTATTCTGGAATAGTAGAAGCCGTGGGGCCACGTGTCAAAAAGGCTTTCAAAAAGGGTGATCGGGTCGCTGGATTTGTACACGGTAGCAATGCCGTTCGCCACAATGGCGGAGCATTTGCTCAGTATGTCATTGCGAAGGGCGACCTCCAAATATTGATACCTGAGTTCCTGAGCTTTGAGGCGGCAGCCACATTTGGTGTTGGTTTGACAACTGTTGGTCAAAATCTTTACCAGAGCATGGAATTGCCCTTCCCCGGCGATCAGGCGAGCGATTTAGACGACACAAGCATCCTGATCTACGGAGGCGCAACGGCTACCGGTACCCTTGCGATTCAATTGGCGAAATTATCGGGACTGCGCGTGGTCACAACATGCTCTGAAGCCAACCGTAGCTTTATGTTTGAACTTGGGGCAGACGCGGTTTTCGATTACCACGATCCACTTGTGGGCGAGCAGATAAGAGAGGATACCGATGATGCCCTGGAATTTGTTCTTGATACAATCTCTACGCCCCAATCGGCTGCCATTTGCAGTGCTGCTATTTCGTCGGCGGGCGGTTCCTACAATGCCCTGCTCGATGTGTCATCAGCAAGGGATGACGTCGATTCACATGTCTCAATGGCGTACGATGTCTTGGGAGAACCTTACCGCATGGGAACGAATGAAATATCTCCTGATAGCACTAATTTTGAATTCGGCGTCAAGTGGTGGGAATTAGCACAGAGGCTACTTAAGGAGCGCCTCATTCATCCTCATCCATATCAGGTGAAGCCAGGTGGCTTGGCTGGAGCGCTGGCCGGTCTTCAGTTATTACGGGAAGGTAAAGTCCGAGCCTCCAAGCTAGTCTATCGGGTCGATGAATGAGTAAAACGTCTAAAGAGACAGAAAAGAAGTGCTTGACTTTTATCAAAGTTCAATAAAACACTGATATTTTGTAAGTACAAATTAACTAAATGTATAAAGTTTATACCGTACTCAGTAGTAGCTTTCTAAAGTAGATGATGGAACTATTGCCGTATTAAAACATATATAATTGACTAAAAGACAAGAATACTCGGTCGTTTGTACGACCTTGTGTGCGCAGGTGTATAGCGGCCAGGGGTCGGTATCTGTGCCTGACACGGAGATAGACTATAAGAAGATCTTATTAAGCCTATAAGCTACCCGCTATATAATTAAATTTGCATATCGAATATGTCTTCTCTAACAGTTCTAACATATAACGCTTGAGGATGACAATAATAACGAACCAATAGGCCTTATAGCTATAGATTTAGGTATGGAAGATAATAGGTATTAGATAATAATAAAAAAATAATACTAGGAAACGAGAAACTTAGCCAGAGTCGATAAATATATTAATTAACTGGCTAGGTAATATCACCATCGATTAAAACCGAGGTAGGAGAGGGTATAGAGACAGAGGGTAAAGAAGTGAGAAGTGAGAAATGTGAAGAAGTGAGGGTTGGGGGATAGAAGATAGGAGAGAGAGGGTGTACTCTATAGCAATAGTTATTTCTTATATGTAGGTTTACGGGCATATAGAATATGGGAATAGGCTGATTCTACACTCTTTACGATCGGCTTCTATATTCTCTCTAGGAGAGATCCTAGCTCGGCGTTTAGCTTCGGGTTCTTGCTTCAGTTGGATAAAGCGCCTATACAGTCATACGCAACTAGTTAGACTGTAACAGATTAAATGAACTTTGATTAATTGAGTGATTGAATAACATTCCTGTAAGTGTCTCCAATATTACAATGCAATACTGGACCTGTGTTGGGCGTACTCAATGACTCAATGCGTTCATGGCTCTTTGCATTCTACAAAATACTTTAAAATATCTTAATGTGCAATACACCTAGTCCTTCATCCAACCTTCCAGAATACCATCCATCATTTCGCCCTTGAGCAAGCTCTCATATACTATGCTTACCGAGCTACCGATGCTCCTTTTTCCCCTTGTAGGAAGGCCCTTCTGGGCGCTATACAAAGGATCATCTTGGAGGCCACGGTTCATAGGAATGCTCAATTTCGAGCGCACCCAGGTATAGATTTGCGCAGACCCCCTGCCAAGCTGCGTGGCCACCTCCTCGGGGGAAATAGTCGGGCCGGGGTAAAACATTTCCTCAGCAGTGCTGGACACAACACTTTGGAAATGCTTCTTAAAGGCCATAATTGTTGACACCGAACAATCGGGGTTGTGAGTGGCCACAAATACATTGACTGACAACATAACGGCGTCAACTACAGACAAGACACGGTCTTTCCACGTATTAGAGTTTGCGCGGTACCAGCTCGACTGGACAATGGGGAGAAGTAAGGCGCATAGTGTCTCGACCTGTGGATCCTTCAACCCGAGTCCATACAAGGCTCCGCTTGTGGTAAAGTCCTCCATCTTGGTGCGGAGTGTTAAAAGGAATCGGTTGTGGTTTGCCCGGATCTCGACACCCTGGCATGAGACATATATATGACAGGCACTCATATGTGCCAACAGGTCTGCAGCCTCCATAGTGCGTCGAGCTGAAATCAACGCGAGAGAGTTGATACCTTGATTGTGCATCTCAGCTGACATGACGTGAGCAGAGGCTGGGTGTGCCAGGGCTGCCAACTCGGACATGTACGCTGACATATTGATGTCGATTCCCTTCATGGTGAAGTTTTCTCGTGCGGTGGCATTAAGATTGGCCTCGAGTCCATTATTTGTAGCAGGGTTGATCATCTCAGTGACCTGGGACCAAAGCATTCGTCCAATCATTTGAATAGCCAAAAGAGCCTTATCCATGGCTGACGTAACAGCAGCTGCTTGAAAATTTCCTCCAGAGTACACCTTTCCATCAGAACCATCGTCTTGCTCGCTTGTGTCCACTAGAGGGTTATCTGATGTGGAGTTGAGCTCCACTTCGAGCTGATGCTGCGCCAAAAGTAGGTCTTCAATATAAGGTCCAATCCATTGAGGAGCCGTTCTGGTCGAATACCGATCTTGGCAGAGTCCGTCATTAGCTTCCTTCTGCGACTCCAAGCCAACAACAAACTTGGAGCCCTTCAGAAAGCGCCGGATATTGCCTGCCACCTCGATTTGCCCAGCATGAGGTCTAGTGGCGTGGATAAAGGGATGAGCCCACTCTACATTTCCAGCTAAGCACTCGGAAGCGAAAGCCGTCAACATTTGAGACAACAACGCAAGTTTCTGCGCATTATACAATGCCAAGCTTGCCACTGCCACCGAAGGAGCAGTGCCGTTAATTAGCCCAAGTCCCTCCTTTGGACCGAGTCCCGACGGGGAGAGCCCGCTCATCTTCAAGGCCTCAGAGGAAGGCATCACTATCGCTTGTGCGCCTTTACCCACCTGGACAAAGACGTCTGGGTTCCCCATGATTGCTCCGGCAATATACGCCATGGGCATAAGATCTCCAGATGCAGAAATAGTGCCCCGAAGTGGAATTAGTGGAGTAATGCCGTTGTGCAGTAGGTCAATCAGGCTCTTGAGCACGCACTTGCGGATGGCACTGTGACCCCTAAGATTCTGATTGGCTCGGGCCGTGATGGCGGCTCGAACCCAAGCGAGAGGCATGACGTGGGGTGGTTCCCGCTCCGAGTTGCTGGCCAGATCCTTGTCAGCGGTAGTGATGATTCCGCTTTGGATAAATTGGAGCAGATGGATCTGCAGGTCGATGAGTTCGTTGGTTCTTGTGTCAGCACTGCCGCCGAAACCAGTGTTGACGCCGTAGATGACACGTTTCCGAGAGATAACATCAGCTAGAGTGTCGACGGAGATCTCGAGCCGCTTGGCGAGCAGGTCGTCCGTGCTGATAGTGGGCTTGGCTCCATGATGGGCGACGGCCACGATGGAAGCAATGTCAAGGTTGTTGCCATTGAGAACAATGTTTCGCTTCTTGTTTTTCAAATCACGCACGCGTCCTAAGAGTTGGAGCGTTGCGCCCATATGAGCCGATTGGCCATGCCTCGTCAAGGTCATGATAAGAAGAGGTAGTAAAGCAGATATGCCTCAAATCCAGATGTTATGTTATTGTTTGCTCGATTGCCAAGGATTCAAACGAGGATACAAAATTTCGATTCGAATAATGCAAGAGAAAAGACAATTGGGAAAGATATAAATATAGGTGGTGTATACGATCCATTGCACTGAATAAGTACAAAATTATCGGTAGTGGAAACCGATATGCAAGGGCCTGGCCTCATCAGCTTCCTTCCGAGTGAAAATCTCTCCGTTGTGAATCTGTTATACTAGTAGTATGAACTGTGTGCTAGCTCCGATCTATTTGAACTTTAAGCGGGTACTCAGCTGATCGGCACCACAGGTGGACGACAAAGTGTGTGCCACCTGGGACTTTAGTCCTATTGGCTATTACTGCCGGTAAAGTATTACTTGGGTACTATTCATCCCATTTTATAGTTGAGGGCTCGAGTGCCGGGATACCAGAGCCCCGGGTGAACTCTAACTAGGTAGGTACATATGCATGTAGTCATGGGAAATAGCCCTCAGAGACATACCTAGGTAGGTAGAATCGTACCTGAGCAAGCTCTCGACGTCCCCGGCGCCCGGGCCTCCAGGCCTGGGGTGGCTATGACTACCTACATTAGGCCCAGAATGACTTGGGAATCTATCCCAGGAAAAGCAGTAAATCAATATTGACCAATACAACCGAGCTCCCGCGTGGCAGGCCTCCTCACCCGTATCGGCACCCAAAATTATCCCTGCTTAGCTGGAACACGTACATTGAAACCTTGAACCAGTATAGGCACTAATCTACGGAGTATGCAGGTAGGCATCAATCCAGATTAATTAAATTTCCGAATTTTAGCTGAACAGGTCGCATAACTTGTTGATTAAGACCACTAACTAGACAAAATATATCAAATTGGAAGGGCTCACCGGCCCACCGGCCCCTAATAAAGATTACAACGCTGTAAAAGATAATACAAAATCAGTGTTCAATACCTAAATATACACGAAATCAGAATTGTCAGTTATTCTTCAGGTCCTGATCAACAAATTCCGGGTCTTGCTCAGCTGAGGCCAGCGATTTACGATGAGCACGCTTTTAAATAAAACTTGAAAATGAGGCGACCATATTCGGTGGATGTAAGGGGTAGGGATTTATTTCACTAGTTTATACTAACTGGTCCTTTCATAAATTACATTTATTACAGATCTTCGCTTTGGCGAGAGTCTGTATCTTTTGTAAAATTATTTCAGGGGCCGGTTAGTGACCAAGTATGTACTAACACTTTCTTCATGAGATCCTAATGTTCAGAATTTACGTAGATATGAAATAAGGGCATTCAAATTGCACAGATATTATTCTTGGTTTCCTCTCCAATGTCACTATTATCCTATATCCGTTTCAGTTGAATCAATTCACGCATCCAATGCCCTGTTGATTCCTGAAAAATGTAGCTATGTTCTACATACGAGGCCACAAATTCTACCATGAAGTTATTCCTGCATCTTGATGTGGTAAATTATGATACTTGGTGCCTGTTCCACGAAAGAAGAGCACCGCAATATAATCACGCCTCTCCTGCTTAAGAATCATTACCCGATGAGGAATACAGTGCAAGCGAGCATGTTGCTCTATTTACTTTGGGACGACCCTGGTGAATATGCTTTTGGCCCGTATGGTCTTGGAATACTAATGAGAACGCATGGACTAGAATATGGTGTTATATGAGTCAATGAATGGGTTCATGGTCTTGGCCGGCCCGCAATGATCCTAGATCCCTTGATATGACCTACGGCTGTATCCTACAACTACCGAGCGGGTCACCGCAGCGAGTGGTCCACTACGGAGTACTGTTTTTTGTATCGTTACTAAACAACTTTCTTCAATTACATGTTAACCAATAAAATAATCTTGCGGGTGAAGTAATATATATGTATATGTAACATCGTAGCATCTGTATACAGATAATATTACCTGATATTCAAAGGTTTGACGTAGTGCCATACTTGATGAAAGACGGGGATGGTTTGCTCGACAGGCCTGCTCGTTCAAGTTCCCGCGGGACCCGCCGGTCCCGGGTATACTGTCAGTTGAAAAGCACCCCTGAATCCCATGGTATGTCCGGTCAATCCCCAAGTCCGAACTAATCTCAAGCAGCATCGATTTTGCTCTCGGATATGATCATTCACGGTGATTCGCTCGTAGTTCTCGAGACCTTGTTCGCTGCTAATTGACCGGAGATGGAATCGTCTAGCGTCCGCCTCAAGCGCAATCAATGGTGTGAACAATCTTGCTCGGGATCGTGTGGAAGGTTACTCTCAATAACAGGGTTGTCAAGAAAACACAGAACAAGGTAGGTGAAGGGAACAAAAGCAGCGGACTGAGTTATTGCTAAAGTCATCTAGCGTTTAGCGCCTAATGGTGTCACCTGATAGTGAGGTTGAGGATTGGCCCCAAATGATAAGGGCCCGACACCTTTCTCCTGTCCCAGGCTTGAACATCATATGCATTGTATGTTGACAATGACCTCTATATCTTTTGGTGACGAGAATTCGGGGCTCTAGGTGAGGATCTTCTAGCGCAACCAGAACCCCGCCTAGAGCCTCTATCGACCGTACCGTTCCCGCATGATCTAAACTTTTGTCAGCCGCGATAGACTCTTTGATCAAATCCACGAAAAATGCTCGATCCTAGGGTCTAGAATAGCTCTCGTTGGTCTAGGGGGTGTTGGGTTAGGTCAATCCAGCCCTTGGCGGTGCTTTCAAAGCTGAGTTCATAATTGAAAATCTCGACTCGCCGTCGAATACTGCCACCGAGTCCGATAGGAATCGTCTAGTACCTAGGTTTTCTGGATTCATGTAAGTAATGCGGCGCTATGCGAGGAAAGTCTCCGCAACCTTGCCGACCGTGCTAAAATTCCCGGGCGCCAGGATCGCAACGTTAATTCTTGTCCTTGATAACGTTGATGATGACGAGCTCCTTCGCAAGCCATTGGCACTTCGAAAAGAGACTCAAGCAAACACCTAGTATGCCTCGACGCGGCCACCGCTTAGGTATCTTCTTGGAAACTCGAAAGCTCTATCATTATTACGAGCCGCAATAAAGCTGTAGCTTTGGCTAATAGCAGCTCCCGTTCCACCAGAGCGACTAGAACCCCGCTCAGAGCCTCTATCGAGCTTGCCGACCGAGCCAAGATTCCTGAGTGCTAGGACCGCAACGCTAATATATTCTAACTCGTCGAGAACTGGCTATAAGAAAAAAGAATCGGAAAATGGATCCTTGTCTTTCTTGGTGCCTGATATGCGGGATAATCATCATTCAGCCTCATTCGTAGACTAATGAATTTTTCTAAGACCGCATTGATGCTAGATTTCAGTGATAGGTTTCAGGCAGCTCGTGCTGAATGAGCACGTGGGATCACAGTTGCCTGGTCTCGCGGCTGCAGCTTGTTAATAATGTCACGACTTCCCAAGAAAAATTGTAGCCAAGACCAGATCAGAGAGTTATGACTGCAACAACACGCTGGGAGAAAAAAATCAGTATGGGAGGGGAAGGATACGTCAGCGGTTCAGGGGCGTGCAGGATATTCGGGTGCAGAATAGTGGTGTTCAGGGCATTCAGGTGAATGGGCTGAAGGGGCTGAAGAGTAGGGGGGGT
>CAKMRK010001007.1:0-40520 GCA_928213465.1 Penicillium sclerotigenum | reverse complement strand
GTTGTTGCTCCCGTTGTTGTTGCTCCCGTTGTTGTTGCTCCCGTTGTTGTTGCTCCCGTTGTTGTTGCTCTCGTTGTTGTTGCTCTCGTTGTTGTTGCTCTCGTTGTTGTTGCTCTCGTTGTTGTTGCTCCAAGCGTTGTTGTTGCTGCTGCTGTTGCAGTCGACGCGAGTCATATGGAGTTTCAATAACTTCATTGGAGGCATAAGGCATTTCATGGGTTGTTTGTCGGCGGAGATCTTGATTATAGTTATCAGCACCATCATACCCACCCTGGGAGGGGGGCGGGACAGGAGGTGCGGGATAAGGTGATGTATCATAAGCAGGCTCTGAATGTCTCGGGCCATAGGAGATGGTGTCCGGGGCACTAGCTACGGTGTTTGAATGATCATGAATGGCAGGTCTTGACGGGGCTGGGTGGTGAAGTGGAGGCGCAGAGTGAGCCTGTTCCAGAGCTGGTCTTGGCGGGGCTCCTGTAGGACCACTGGGTAATGGTCGTCGCTTGACATCTTTCAATTGCCGGGGACCAGACAACCCCGTACTGCTTGGAGTACTGGTGACTTTTCCTTGGACCCGGTCAGCGGCTTCTTGTCGGCGTCCAATCAGGACCTCGTCTTGTTCTCTGGTGTCGTAGTAGGTCATTTCAATTCGAATATCTCCTGCATATTTCCCACGGTATTGAAGTGGGTGCCAGTGGTCATTCTGGCTTCCGCCCGGAATGATCAAGCTTTGTAAATCGACCCAGGTCTCGCCGATTAGATCGGTTTTCTTATCGTCATTGAACACAGAGACCTTTAGCTTGAAGTAATCGGGGGATTCATGTACGGTAAATCGGAGCTCCGAGTCCCTAGGCAAGTAAGCTACAATTTCCACATCTATCAGGCAAAAACTTACCATCGCGGCGTTTGTCCTCCTCGTAAGTCGGTTTGTGTCTTCTTTGCTTCTTTCCCCAATCGTGCTGCAGCATAGGGATTCTGTTTGCCCATAGTCTTCCGGTTGGGTAGGTTTTTAGCTCGGTCGATGATAGCGACCAAGGTTCCGATAATGGGGCCATCGACGGAGATGTCGGCAAAGATGCCAGCCGCATGGTTGACCTTAGAGATCTTTGACATTGTCCAGGATTTAATCACCGGAGATATTGAATATAAACAAAAACTACCATTGAACCAATGTATAGGGAGAGGGAAAGAAGAAAAGAGAAAAGGATACTTAGAATGTCCGATGTGGGTATTGGAGGTGGCTGGGGGTGTATCAGATCTTGGAAGTTGATTGGTTGTTACCCCTGGGAATTTACGATACCAAGGATACATACGGGAGTAGACCTTGCATCAAATTGAGTAAACAAGGAAACTACAAGTTCATCTTTACTCTGTACACCTCATTACATATATGTTCGACATTACTAGTATATTAACATCCTCATATATTGCAAGGTATTGCAATATATTGCATGCCATTCAGACCTTTTCTACCCAACCCTAGTCAGGAATTTCAGTAGTGGATCGCCCTCAGCTCGATCGAACCCCCAGCCACCGCGGATTCAGAGATTGGCGCATTCTTGGTGGGACAGTGTGTAAACTGCCGACCATTGGGCAGTCCAGACAAGATCATCCCTCTATTCTCCGTACTCTTGCTTGTGAATTCGGTTTCAGCTGCATTGGGGCTTCAATAAGCTGTCGAGCCGCCGCGGCTCCCCCACCTTTAGGGTTAGAGGAGCTGCACCACGACGGATCTCCGTTCCCCACTGGATTGCCATGGTGACCACTCACCGTCCTAATCGTCATGTGTCTAATGTGAGTTGGACCCTGGACCCTTTTTTTTGCACTGTATGTCATACATTGGCAATATTAATGGGATTCTCTTGCTCGCCTGCTCTGCACATATTATCCCCTACTGATTCCAGGTATTTTTACGATTAACGATGTTGCCTGCCTCACTGCCTCAGTGGATTCGCCGAGCAATCAATCCCCGCCATGATTACTATTATTAACATTACGACATAGTCGAAATGTAGAAGCCTACGGTGTACAACGTATATCCGTCAGATTTCAGTTCTATCTTTAGGCGGGTCAATCGGTGGGAAGCGTTAGGCTTACGAAGTACCGAGGGGAGATCTCTCAAGGTTGATTGACCATGGCGGAGGTGACATATAAGAGTAACCATCAATACACCATACTGGATAGAATATTCGAGAATTGGACCTGTCACCTGTCAACTACGAATGTTATGCAGATGGTCTGCCTAGGAAAGCTGAGTAGCCCTGGTATGGTCAACTTGGAATGGCTCGAATCCGAGGATCTGAAAGTATCAGGCTAAAGGCACCTTCCAAATTTCATTCTTGTTCTGAACTCATCTCACGGCGGTCCTGTGTAGTCCCTGGATGTTGTCAGCTTGTTGCATGACCTTTGTGCATAGTTAACTAGTCAAAGCCACATGTACAAGACTGAAGCCAGGTGGATATGCCAAGAGCTTAGTTTATGCTGTGTGGCCTCAGGCATAAAATTTATATGTTCATACCTCAGGCAGAAACAGCTACCGCCACCATTCCCGATTGGGCGAGGCGAACTTTTTTGATCGGCAGAAAAAAGATGGTTTTCATGAACTTCATGATAGCACTCTAGTCGGCTTAACTTAACCACCCATTGCTCATCCCGGGTTACCTACCTAAGTAATACCCCTCGACCAACTATTGTCTATCCACCACTGCAACCATGGCGGCGCCCGTCCTGCCCTTGCAGCAGGTCAAGCTTGCCTCGTTACCCTCGACGCAGTTAACGCCCGAGCAACAATACTGGCGAACATTCAAAAACCCGCTCCTGATCCCATCGCCGGCCAATGGACCGGTCAATCTCATCACTCAGCCTTCCGTTCCTTCCTCTGCCGCGGCATTCCCCTCTCTCACACAACCGCCCGATGTCTTCACCGTGACAACAGGCGCACGAGTCCAGATCTATTCGATTCGCACACGGAAACTCCTACGGACACTCACACGGTTTGACGACACCGTGCGCGGTACTGATGTTCGTCCAGATGGACGTGTCTTGGTGACAGGTGACGACACCGGTGCTGTGCAAGTTTTCGATGTCAAATCGCGCGCCATCCTCAAGACATGGAAGGACCACAAGCAACCCGTGTGGGTGACTAAGTTCTCTCCCAGTGACCCTACATCAGTCCTTACAGCCAGTGATGACCGTACGGTACGGCTGTGGGACTTGCCATCGCAAACTAGTGCGCGCACCTTTGTCGGCCACAGTGATTACGTGCGTAGCGGTGCATTCATGCCTGGCTCGATGGCTTCTTCCGGTCTAGTGGTTTCGGGCTCTTATGATCGTACCGTCCGTCTGTGGGATCCTCGGGTTGGAAACCGTGCCGCTATGACGTTCAAGATGGGTGCGCCGATCGAGACTGTTCTGCCCATGCCCGCCGGAACTACACTTCTGGCCGCGGCCGATAACAAGATTGCGGTTCTGGATATTGTGGCTGGTAAGCCGCTGCACATGATCCAGAGCCACCAAAAGACTGTCACTGCCCTTGCACTGGCCTCCAACGGTGAGCGATTGCTCAGTGGTGCGCTCGATGGTCACATGAAGGTCTTTGAGACCACTGGGTGGAACCCCGTCTCCGGATCCAAATACCCGTCGCCCATTCTTTCTCTACACGCGATTACTTCCGGGACTGAATACGAGGATAAGCACATTGCTGTCGGTATGCAGTCAGGTCTTCTGTCTATCAAGACCCGACTGTCTGGTCAACAGAAGATTAAGGAGCGGGAACGCCGGAAGGAAATGGCAGCCCTGCTGGAGGGCAAATTGGAGGAGCACGACCGGGAAGTCGCTAAGAAAAAGAAGGCCCGTGGCTCTGGATGGGAAAAGCGTCTCCGTGGACGCGATTTCATCGGAGAAGGTGTGGAGATTGTCATCGAGGGCCAGGACCGCAAGAAGCGCAAGAGAGAGCAGCCTTGGGAGAACGATCTCCGTAAGGCGCGCTACTCTGTTGCGTTGGACCAGGTCCTCACCTCGGCCGACAAGACTGCACAATTGACACTGCTTACGGCCCTGCGCCACCGCTCTGCCCTCCGCGCCTCTCTTAAGGACCGCGATGAGGTCACCCTCCAGCCCGTCCTGCAATGGGTTCACAAGAACATCCGTGAGCCTCGCCTTGTCGATCTCAGCGTCGAGGTCGCCATGAACCTTCTCGATATCTATTCTGGAAACCTGGGCCAGTCCGCACAGGTCGATAAGATGGTGGAGCGTCTGCACCGCCGGGTGCGCGAGGAAGTGGAGATGGCCCAACAAGCGTGGCAAACAAAGGGAATGCTTGACATGTTGAAGGCAACCTGATCTGACGGCCTTGGATCGCAACTTGGAGTTTGGGGTGTCTGGGATTCGCACACTTGGTGTATATGGCGGGCCATCTTTTGTACAGGATTTGCATAAAGAATAAAAGTCGAACTATTTACCATTATTGACCGTAACATCGTTCATTTGTATTCTGACTGTGTAACTGTGTATCAAGCATTCAACCTTGAAAACCCACTAGCAGGGGGCTGCAACCAATTCCGCACATCATACTCCCACCCCTCTGCGCCCTCAATAACATGGAAAGTATAGGCATACCGACTATTCAAGCTGGTATTCTTCTCGCTCTTATGCAAAACATTCCCATGAATGAGCACAAGCGATCCAGCCTTGATATCAAGAATCTCCAGATCCTCTTTTGTAGCCTCCGAACTCCTCTCCTCTTCCATACCTTTTGGGAGCGACGGCCCCTGATTCTCAATGAACTCCGTCCCTGTCCCATCCTCCTTCCTCACAAATCTCCTAGCAATGTGACCACCCTTCCTTCCCGTATGCGACCCCTTGTACATACCCAGCGTCCCATTCGCCGGACCCGCATCCTGCAGCGCATACCACCAGCCTACGGCAGAGGGTGGATCTGTATACAGAAATTCCGAATCGCGATGGGACGGCACAGCCCCACCAATGGAGGGCTGTTTGCAGATAACCATACTCTGCAGCACGCGGGGATCGATGAATCCCAGGGACTGCGCGACAGCAGCATTCCGCTCGTTCAGGGATATGGCTTTAAAGGGAGGCGACAAGGTATGCAGCGAATGACCGATCTTGTTGACGGCGCGGTTTTTGGGCTTCAGTAGCGCGGCGCGGCCGGTCAATGGATCCAGCTCAGTACTGAACGCATCTGGCTCGAAAAAGAAGCGGATCTTGTCGCCTGAGTTCAGGAAGTAGTCGTCGCCTACATGCTCGGCGGTTTCATCGCCTGTTGTAAACTGGGTGAGGGGGTGGGATTCTAGTGGGAACTCCTCGAGGAGTTTGTTTGTTTCGGCGAGCAGAGCGGTGACCTCGGTTGGGGTGAGGTAGTCCGGGAGTACGAGGTACCCGTTCTCCTTGAAGGAGGCGACTTGAGCTTCTGTGAGTCCAGCCATGAGGTGCTTTATGTTCCGAAGTTGAAGATGGGTTGGTTTCGATGTTGAAAAGCGGGGGGGAGACGATAAGCCATTTTGATACGCCCTGCTGCTTATCTAGGGCTTCACCCATGCACGCGGCATCTATGGACAACGCCTATACGCTCAATATATGCTCCGTTTCCCCGGATCAATGCTTGTGGGGTATCTTCAGACCCCTCGGCGACACCGATAAGACTTTGCCTCTTCCATAGAGGTTAGTTGCCGCAGGAGGCAATGATGCAAGAGGCAAGTAAAGCTTGCCACAGGACAAGACATGAACTATATAAACATATCGGGATCGACTCGCTTGAAATTCAAAAAGGAATCAGGACAACTTGTACAGTGCCGATGCCAACATCTCACACAGGGACGCTTCTAT
The DNA here is from genome assembly GCA_928213465.1 of Penicillium sclerotigenum. Classification (NCBI taxonomy): domain Eukaryota; kingdom Fungi; phylum Ascomycota; class Eurotiomycetes; order Eurotiales; family Aspergillaceae; genus Penicillium; species Penicillium sclerotigenum. Next base: position 34,679 of record CAKMRK010001007.1, on the reverse strand, counting down.
AGGCAGACCAATTTAAAAAAGCCCCAAAAAGGTTTAGTATCAACACTCCATCTACCCAACTAAACAAACTTAACTACAAATCACTCGAAGTGGACCAGTTCAACATTTTCCTCTCCCACATCCCACCGAGCGCTACCGTTCACCACGATGTCCGACTCTTTCACAAGTTCCTCGTACTACTACAGTTCCACAACCAACGGCAGCGACGGCAGGACTACAACCGGACACAGGTATTCGACGACTTCATACACCGAACCCGACGGCACGACAATCGTACGTACCGCCCAGCAAGATTTAGGCCAACCAGCAGTCGTTGAAGAAAGGCGCTACGACAACACAGGGCAGGAGCAGCAGTCTTTACCAGAGCCCGCAGGTACCTCCGCAGGTGGAGTACGGCGCATTACCGAGCTAGAGGATGATGTTTCAGATTCCAAAAATTACACGTCCAAAAATTCCTCGCCCAATGTCATGGCTGATATTGGTGGTGCGGCGGCTCAGCTCTTGGATGGGGACGGCGAGGACAATTCGTTTAATTTGGCTTCTTCGCCGCTGGGGTCTAGAGTTTATGACCCCGTGACCGGCACTTATAATGACCAATCCGAGTATGATATCGGCGGGGTTACTAGGCGTCACAAGGAGATGAAAGATGCTAGTGGTCGGAGGCTCGGACGGGATGTGGACTTTGCTGCGGATGGCCTCTCGTCTTCAGCAAAAGAGAACCGCCCATATGAAAATCCTAGTACAGGCACCAGGCTGCGGAGAGAGAGTGACGTGGATGTTAGGAATGTACTCTAGGGTGAGTGAATTCGTAAGTAGTTGCATTTGCTTATGGTAAGTAATTGCACTTGCTTCTTGCTATGTAGAAAATAGAAAATGATATATTTGGTGGGTTCTTCATGCATACGGTGTGAAGGATATCAGGAGATTATAAACCCGAAATTTCCACGCGGATGTATGTCTAGTCACGTAGACGCAAACGTCCCTCTGACCAGCGGCTACGCGCCTTCTCCCACCATTTGGGGATGTCGTAGGACCAGTGGCAAAGCATGCCGGCAATGAAGCCGATCGCATCATTTTTAAAACCTACCAACAATCCCACAGTGACCATCATGACAGTCCAGCGGCGACTGCGTTCCTCATCAGTAAGAACAGGGCCAATATGCTGCTCTATATTTGAGAAAAGGCCAGCACCGGCCTCATTGAGGTCCCGAGCACCAGTGGTGTTGAGGCTCTCGCCTACGCTAAGCAGCTCAGCACCAGCTGCGACAACCATCACTCCGAGAAAAGCAGCAGGGAACCGCTTCAGAAGGTCAACCAAGGTCTCTCCAAAGAAAAAGCCGATGAGAAGTTTCAAAAGACCGAGAAATATCACACTTGCTCCTGAGCGAGCCCCAAATCGATACTGTGCTGCAAGACCACCAGATCCATGGCAGACGGGCATAGCACCGAACCAGCAGCCAATCAAGTTCATGCCGGCGACGCTCAGCCCGACATGGGTGATGGATGGAGTGCGCACATTCGGCAGTAGATCATTCACCAAGTGGACAACCGCCACGATAGAGTTGAGCGTGGTAAGAGGAATCTGACCAATACCAGCATCGACAGCTCCGACACGCCATTGAAGTGGGGTCGGAACCAGGGCAAAAGGATGCCACACCTCGAAACTGGGCATATGCCCCGCTAGTATAGTCCGAATGGTGGCAAAGACCAGACCCAACACTAACACGGCGAGCGCATAGGGTACTCGGCGATAAATATTGGTGAGCAGAAGCGCAACAAATGCAGCAATTGCCCAGATACGGTTATCGGCCCAAGAGGGGCTGATCCAGCCCAAGGGGTAGAGCATGCTGCTGCAGGCTGCGATGATCAGGGATAATCCCGCTCCGACCTGGATACCCTTGATAACTGGGATGGGGATTACACCGGCAAACCAGTGCAAAATCCCCGTCAAGCTGAAGACAAGGATACAGGCACCGACGAACATCCCCGCCGCAGCAATTGTTCCATTTGAGAAACTACGCGCGATTGCCACTGCGGCGATGGCCTTCATCGGCTGAACTGGTAGCGGAATACCAAAAAACGCACCCGTTAGAATGTTGAAAATTCCCGAAAAGATTAATGTGCTGGCGAGGGAAACGGTGCCGTTGACAGCTAGCGCGATGGCGATAGGCAGGAATGTGCCTAGATCGCCAAGCGAGCCTGAAATCTCGGAGACATAATGGCTCTTGAAGGTGCGTAGATTATAAGCGTTGATCTCGCGTAGTGACTGGATAGCCATGGTGGGATGGATCAATTTGGGTTCATGAAGTGGAAGAGAGGGAAGCCAAGCTTGCTTTATGCAGAGCCCACTGATCTGCCCCGCCACCTCATATCGTCTCAAGAGAAATCCTATTTCAACGCCAACTTCGACTTTAAGCTTGCACAGATTCTATAGATGATCACCAAGTTGAATATCCTTCGAATCATAATACTCCCGCTCCATTGTAATAACTCGAAGGGTTTTTAGTTCAAAATATGAAGATAGCGGTAATCGATGGAATTCCCACCCATTATAGTCCTGGCCGTTTATGCCAAAACGCTTGGTTAACCAATATAACTGCCTCGCACACATCACTTTGGAATATTTAGTCGAGATGCTCAGGTTAAGAACTGAGGAAAGATGTAAAAATCTGGGAGTATGGAGACAAACGGATCCTGTGAGTCCCGGCTCCTATTCGGAGCGCTTGACTGCCGACTCCCGGCGGAAACTGAGGAGGATACGACTACGGATATATAAATAGCCAGGTACGTCTAGTTTTTCAGTCCGGCAGTAACACTCAAAATCAGATTTGTTTGCGTACGCTATCTCGAATTAATTCCGGAACCCCAACTTGAAACATGCCGGTTTCAGTACGGTATATAGCAACCCCTCATTCCGAGTGGAATACGTAAGGGTTGGATGTGTTGTACAAGGATAATCGCCCGTATATGCGTTGTGGCGTCTTTATGAGCCTTTTCTTTGGAGATATTTTGTATCCCTTCTGAGTTTCATATAATGTTGTAGATAGACTGCAGAATAAGGCGGGGGAAAGGCTTAATTTGTGCAATAGACTTTTCATGTATAACCAGAGACATCCATGCCATATACCATTCCAGGGCTCACCAATATCACGTATGGGTATCCACTACATACGCCTCTGTATGTTGTATGAAACCTACTACTGAATAGTTAGTTGGACTATTGGATCATTATCGTGGATCGGCTAATGTATGGCAACACTATTTTGCAAGACCTCATTAACCGTAGATCATCCCTTTTTCTGCAAATATACGGTGCTACCCCATTCTGCTATTGATTACTCGATATTTTACAACCCAGATTCTTCTCCCTGATCTAATTCCACATTCTGCTTCCTCGTACTCGTCGCAACAGCCAGATGAAACTGTATAGCAAAAAAGAAATTGCGGAATGCATCAACAAGGAATTGGACAAGGAGAACGCATATTACCAGCTTGCTGATGACGTGCTCAAAAAGATGAAAGAGATTGTGAATCGGGCGCTCATGAAAGAGGCTTATACCTTTCTTGGTCGTCACCGACATCCTCGTGACATTTGCCCTCTCGGCCCTAATACCCCGATTATGGCTGGCTAAGCTGCCACATCGGTCTAGTACGCTGGTGCATCCTCCACCATCTCCATCACTGTAAGCAAGGAGGTCAGCCCAAGAGAAGGGTTTACCCTTCTTGATGTCGATAGGTGCGAACTTTTCAACGTCGACTATCCCAACAACTATAGCCCCTGCTAAAGCGATGGGTACATATGGAGGCCCAAAAATGGATACTCCAATAATGAATAAATGAAGTTCAATTAGTGGAGACCCAGAAACCCCTGAGGTGTTCACCGCGGATGACCAGAGTTTAGGCCTAGGGAACGGTGACATAGATAGCGCATAGAACCATGATTAGAATTGCTATTACTATCTCTATTACTTTCTAGGTTTCTTGCAGTGTTGAATTTGAAGGCTTTCAGTGTGGCTCTGATGATAGTGACGGATTGGGGACTTTCCAAGGTGGCATGTAGTCACTACCCAAGTCGTCGGATGTTTGAACTTGTAAAAAGAGAGCTAAGTGCAAATCCTTTTCCAGTAAAAGAGATAAACGCTATAATAGCATAAAGTAGGGTAGTGGTCGATGATTCTTCTCTATATAGCTCAAAAACCACTCAAGGCGATCCTCCTATCATATATTCCAATTTATTATGAGAACTCAGGCAATTTTGCCAACACTATGAATAAATAGAGAGTGATTATATATCCCATAGCCAAGAGGGTATATATAATTCATTTGGCGAACTTTGACCAAAAGAATGAGGAGAACACTCCCCTCAATCTTGATTAGAACGCCCGGTTTACCTCTAGAGGTGCAGTAGTAACCCATTAGGGAAGTGAGGATATTAGAATATTTACTCCGTATGTATCTCTATAATATGGTTCTTTAAACCACTACTAGAGTATAAATATTTCCTTCCCAAATTTCTCCTTCACATCTTTTGGTTGTTTCTAGAACATGTACTTCCACTATACATGACGATGTGGCAACTTTCCATAGTTATAGCAACCTCCCACTATGGCCTTGACAATCTTCCATTGTAACAACCTTCTAAACCTCACGTCGTCAAACCACGCAAACGCATGCCCATTTATATCACCAAGTGAGAGCAAACAAAGCAAACAGCAAACAAGAATGATATTTAAGCATGTGATCGCATCATCATTTTGAGAGGTAGATTATAAGGGTGAATAGTTACTCTACACGGTTAGCTAATGGGTCCGCCAAGTACCACTAATTATTTAGTGCAGTAGATAGCGTCACAGTGAGATCAATAGTCGATCGAAAACGGTATTTTATTTACAACATAGAGGCAACGTTTGAAGAGAAATAGTACCTAGAGTACCTATGGAGGAAGATCCATGGATGACAGGATAATCTGTGCCAACAGATTAAAGATGCGGATCAAAAAGGGGCGATAACCAAAAATGGGAGCAAACGTCCATGAATCTATTGGAAGTGGATGCACAATACGGCATATCTGTGTTGTACAACCGTTGTATACACAAACGAGTCCCAAGGAAATCACGAATTCTAAAGCTGACCTTTGTTACAGAATTAGAACCTCAGTCTTTGTTTCAAAAGAAAATATGCCGATCTATTCCCGAGCCGATACCCAACTCTACCGAATTTTCGTCCGAGTCTTCTAGAAATTTTTATACAGAGTCCAAGGACATAATTCCAGGCGGATACTCTGTATTAGTAAAGGAATATCTAAAAAAAAGACTCCTGTGGAGCTGGATATCAGCATCTTCGCAAGCTGAGCTTCTAGACTGGGGGCCGAGTCATAATTAAAATTTGATGTGGGTCATCTTGCATTCCCTTTCAACCAAAAGATCGGGCCGGGGGCTCGGGATCTTCAAGATCCGTGTTCCCGGTTAGGGTCCCCAAAAGTCCCGCTGACTCATCAGCGAGGCTTAGAAATTTTAGGTTGTATCTATGGTTGTATGGTTGTATGGTTGTTTGTATGGTTGTATGTATGGTACTGGGCGATGGCGTAGGGCAGGGAAGGAGGCAGTTATGGAGACTAGGCTCCCTTAATTTGGACTTTTGCCAAGATCGGTTGTACCTGCAATGTTGTACTCCCGTAAATCCATCGAATTATTGCGCTGGGATCATAGCAAGGAATAACTCCACTCGTATCTTTCTTCATTATTCCGACCCCCGGCTCTGATCCACAGTTCCATTATAATGGAAGATGTCATCCAAAAACGGAAATGGCCACAGAGCTACTTTAAATATCTGATCATCCCCTCCCCCTTTTAAATCATTTTTCCTCATATATAATTTGTTTTCAAAACTCTCTGTGCAAATATCCTTATCCTGATTGTCCATTTTATCTCAGCACGATGACGTCGGAGACAAGCTCTATCGAGCTGAGGGAAAAGGGTGACCCAACGCCACCTCATACAGGAGACGCATCTACTCTTGGCGACTCTCCTTTGGAATTCATCGATCAAGCCGATGTTGAGACCCTCACTAGAATAGCCACACAACGGTCACGCCGACAATCGACCTTTGGAACCACAGATAACCTAACAGTCCTCGCTCAACAAGATCCATCACTCGACCCCCAATCCGGAAAGTTCAATTTACAAAAATGGCTACAAGCGGCTTTCAACGATATCAACCGGGAAGGCCAATTGGGACACACCTCGGACGTTGTTTTCAAAAACCTCAATGTATATGGATCGGGAGCTGCGCTGCAGTTCCAAGATACAGTCACATCTACCCTGACTGCCCCTTTTCGGTTGCCTCAAATCATTCGTGAATCGAAATCTCCACAAAGGCGAATCCTCAAGGATTTCAATGGTCTTTTGAGAAGTGGCGAGCTATTACTTGTGCTTGGTCGGCCAGGTGCTGGCTGTAGTACACTTCTGAAGTCTATGACTGGAGAGCTCCATGGTTTGGATTTGGATAAGGAGAGTGTCATACATTACAATGGTAAGGTTCATACACCAACATTCTACAATAGAGCTAACAATTATTAGGAATTCCTCAATCTCGCATGATAAAAGAGTTCAAGGGCGAACTAGTATATAACCAAGAGGTACAATCCCAACATCGACCACGCCAATAGACATTGCTAACTTGGAATTACACAGGTTGACAGACACTTCCCCAATTTGACTGTCGGTCAGACTCTGGAGTTTGCAGCTGCAACACGAACTCCCTCTCATCGGTTCCAAGGCATGTCACGCGCAGAATTTGCCAAATACATGGCTAAGATCATCATGGCTGTTTTTGGACTGAGTCACACATATAACACACGTGTCGGAGACGATTTCATCCGTGGTGTTTCGGGTGGTGAGCGAAAGCGTGTCAGTATTGCAGAGATGGCTCTAGCCCATGCTCCAATCGCTGCCTGGGATAACTCCACTCGGGGATTGGATTCCGCCACGGCATTGAAGTTTGTCGAGGCTTTGCGACTGTCCGCTAATATCACCGGCTCGTGTCATGCAGTCGCCATTTATCAGGCAAGTCAAAGCATCTACGACGTGTTTGACAAGGTGATTGTACTTTACGAAGGTCATCAAATCTTCTTCGGACCTGGTGCCGCAGCGAAGTCTTACTTTGAGAACCAAGGCTGGGTTTGCCCGCCTCGACAGACCACCGGAGATTTCCTCACTTCTATTACAAATGTTCAGGAGCGGAAAGCCAAGCCCGGCATGGAAAATCGTGTTCCCCGTACGCCCGAGGAATTTGAGGCTGCATGGCTCAAGTCACCTGAATACAAGCAATTGTTGAACGAAACCGCTGAATATGAAGGACAAAGTCCACTTGGGAATGATGCCCAAGCCGTTGCTGATCTCCAGCAATGGAAGCGTGGCGCCCAGGCCAAACACACCCGGCCCCAGTCTCCATACATCCTCAGTGTTCCTATGCAAATCCGGCTCAACACCGTCCGCGCCTATCAAAGACTCTGGAACAATGCTGCCGCAACAGTCTCTACAATCGTCACTAACGTCATCATGGCTCTGATCATTGGATCAGTCTTCTACGGGACAACGGATGGAAGTGCAGGCTTTACGGCCAGAGGTTCAACTCTGTTCTTTGCTGTCCTTCTCAATGCCCTCACCGCAATGGCCGAAATTAACAGTCTCTACTCACAACGCCCAATTGTCGAAAAGCATAACTCGTTTGCCTTTTACCATCCTGCCACGGAAGCCATTGCTGGTGTACTCAGTGATATACCAGTGAAGTTTGCATTGTCTGTTGTGTTCAACATCGTCCTATACTTCCTGTCTGGTCTGAGACGAGAAGCATCCAACTTCTTCCTCTACTTCCTCATCACTTTCATTATCACGTTCGTCATGAGTGCAGTCTTCCGCACATTAGCCGCTGTTACCAAAACTATCTCGCAGGCAATGGGTCTGGCAGGTGTCATGATTCTGATCCTCGTTGTTTACACCGGTTTTGTCCTCCCTGTTCCGTCTATGCATCCGTGGTTTGAATGGCTTCATTATCTCAATCCAATCTACTACGCCTTCGAGATACTGATTGCCAACGAGTTCCATGCTCGCGACTTCCCTTGCTCATCCTTTGTTCCCTCCTACGCCGACCTATCAGGCTCAGCATTCAGTTGCACTGCGGCTGGTTCGGTGGCAGGCTCTAGAACAGTCAACGGTGACCGGTACATTGAAGTGAACTACTCCTACAGCTACAGCCACGTCTGGCGAAACTTTGGTATCCTGATAGCCTTCTTGGTCGGCTTCATGCTCATGTACTTTGCCGCAAGCGAACTGAACTCCTCTACTACAAGCACCGCTGAAGCTCTGGTCTTCCGTCGCGGTCACGAGCCTGCTAGATTCCGCAAGGGCTATAAGGCTGGGTCCGATGTTGAAAGCACCGAGCCTTCTAACGCTCAGCCTGCTGCGGATACAGACGACAAAGGAATGGGTGCTATGGAGGCTCAGACTGACACCTTCACCTGGCGCAATGTGTGCTATGACATCGAGATTAAGGGCGAGCCACGTCGTCTCTTGGATAATGTTTCCGGATGGGTTAAGCCTGGAACGTTGACTGCACTTATGGGTGTGAGTGGCGCTGGTAAGACGACTTTGCTTGATGTATTGGCACACCGTACATCGATGGGTGTTATCACTGGTGATATGTTTGTCAATGGCCGTGAACTGGATCAGAGTTTCCAGCGAAAGACAGGTTATGTTCAGCAGCAGGATCTTCACCTCGATACTGCCACTGTGCGTGAGTCCCTGCGGTTCAGCGCTATGTTGCGTCAGCCCGCCTCCGTCTCGATTAAGGAGAAGTACGACTATGTCGAGGATGTGATCAAAATGTTAAAGATGGAAGAGTTTGCGGAAGCCATTGTTGGTGTCCCGGGTGAGGGTCTGAACGTCGAGCAGCGCAAGCTGTTGACTATCGGTGTCGAACTGGCCGCCAAGCCCAAGCTGCTACTCTTTTTGGATGAGCCTACCAGGCAAGTACCCTCCCTATCCGACAAATTCTCATGCCTTATGTACTAATTATCTCTTAGTGGTCTGGACTCTCAGAGCTCTTGGGCTATTTGTTCATTCCTTCGCAAGCTTGCCGAGCATGGCCAAGCAGTTCTTTGCACAATCCATCAACCCAGCGCCATGCTCTTCCAGCAATTCGATCAGCTACTGTTCCTCGCCCGAGGCGGTAAGACTGTGTACTTTGGTCCTGTCGGAGAGAACTCTAGCACGATGATCGAGTACTTCGAATCCAACGGTGCACGCAAGTGTGCGGATAGCGAGAACCCTGCTGAGTACATGCTGGACATTGTCAATATCGGAAAGAATGACAAGGGCCAGGACTGGTTCGAAGTGTGGAAGCAGACCGACGAATGTCAACAGGTCCAGATTGAGCTCGAGCGAATTCACAATGAAAAGGCACATGAACCCTCTGGCGTTGATGATTCATCACAAGGCCATTCTGAATTCGCCATGCCGTTCTGGTTCCAACTAACCCAGGTCACATACCGCGTGTTCGAGCAATATTGGCGCATGCCGTCCTACATTCTGGCGAAATGGGGACTTGGAGTTGTGTCTGGTCTATTCATTGGTTTCTCGTTCTACAATGCCAAAACTTCGTTGCAAGGCATGCAGACCGTCATCTACTCTCTCTTCATGCTTTGTACGATCTTCTCGTCATTGGCGCAACAGGTATGCTCAACCCAGAATCCAAGTAAGCGAACATGCGCTAATCTCCCCAGATCATGCCCGTGTTTGTAACCCAGCGATCGCTCTACGAGGGACGTGAACGTCCCAGCAAGTCCTACTCCTGGCAAGCCTTCCTCATCGCCAACATCATTGTGGAGGTCCCCTTCATGGTTGTCATGGGTGTTTTGACCTTCGGCTCTTACTTCTATGCTGTTGTTGGAATCCCCGACTCGCTGACCCAGGGAACCGTGCTCATTTTCTGCATTATCTTTTTCATCTACGCCAGCACCTTCACTCATATGGTCATTGCTGGTCTCCCAGACGAAACAACCGCCAGTGCAGTAGTCGTTCTTCTCTTCTCAATGTCTCTCACATTCTGTGGTGTGATGCAGCCCCCATCTTCACTTCCCGGCTTCTGGATCTTCATGTACCGTGTCTCACCATTCACATACTGGGTCAGCGGCATGGCTAGCGCACAGCTTCACAATCGCGAGGTGGTATGCTCAACCTCCGAACTATCTATTTTCGACCCGCCCTCTGGCCAGACCTGCGGACAGTACCTCATGAAGTATGTCAATGCCACTGGTGGCCAGTTAGTCAATCCCGAGGCTACAAGTGATTGCAGTTACTGCTCCCTCAAAGTTGCGGATCAGTACTTGGAGACAGCCAATATCTTCTATTCTCAAAGGTGGCGCAACTTCGGTATCATTTGGGCTTTCATTGTTTTCAATATTTTTGTTGCCACTGTCATGTACTACCTGGTCCGCGTGAAGCGGTGGAACAGTGCTGATCTAAAGGAATCAGTGAACAAACTCATTCCTGGCAAGAAATCGAAGGGTGGCAACTAAGTTTTTGTCACAGCTCTCTTACTATTTTGTCTTTCTCTATCTATAGATTTCTTTGTCATTTTGCTCTGATATTTTTTTGTCCTTCTTTCCAATGCCCTTTGGGGCCACTCACTGACCTTGCTGTTTATCTTTCTTATCTTTTCTTACTTTCTGAGTCTCTTGCACAGCGCTGCACCAGGAGAATTCTTTATTTTAATAAGTTACATATAGAAATCACTTCGTGGTGCATCTTAAGTTCATTGCACCCAAGTACCAACCACAACCTTGCAGCTACTAGTAACTTGTATTCTGTAACCATACCCCAGAAATAAAGTAATCTTACCATTATTAGGCCGGCGCCCTAGAAGCAGATGATTACCAGTCGCTTTCTGGTATACAACCTTCGCATGTCTGTTCAGATTTTATTGCCAATTTCCTTGTAGTATGTGGCTTGGATGATGTTGAGGTCTGCTAGCTTGGGATGGGATGGGATGCGGCTACGGTTGTTGCTGTGTCTCAATGAGATACAGATGTTCCAGGATAGCTAAAGTAAACTGGTTATTCTTTAGGAATTTTGGCCTAATACAGATTTGATATGACAAAAATTAAGTTCATGTGCCATTATCGAGGAGGTGTCAAGGTGCCTTCCCGATTCAGAAGTAGTGGTTGCCCCCAACATATAAATACCCTCCTTCTCTTACTTCTCCTTCTTCCTTCTTCCCTCTCTCTTCCAACTCTTATTTTATATGGGCTTCGACACCAGACTCACCTAGGCCGGCGGAGGGGGGGAACAACTGGCGAGGCAGACTCACCTGTGACGAGCGGTGCTGAAGGGGGATGGGCAGCGGGCTGCCACGGTTCAAGATGCCAGTGAGGATACATAAAGAGGAGGAATTCCTGTTTCTGGTGAGAGAAGTTAGGGGGATGCTGCACGGGCGACCGTTTGAGCACATCAGAGGAAGAAGCACACCAGGACTCTTTTCTCGGACACAGTGGGCGTTCGTCTTCTCAAGCCTCGGCGTTCGCTTAAGCAACGGATAAAAGGGATTTGATCTTCTGGTGCTGTGGACTCTGGTGAAGTGGGTTCGAGGGAGAAGGCGGGTGGCGGGTCACTTTCTTGCTCTGTGATGAATCAGTCTTGATGATGTTTCGCATCCATCGGACGTGGCGACACCCTCTGTGGCGGCCGGGCAAGCTTGATCGGAGGCTCGCAACTGGACTTACTGAGAGCAAGTTTTTGTACCTGATTCTTTTCTTGTGCGGCATCTTTGTGGGCTTGTGGGCTATGGGCAATTGACTGGTGTCCTCCACGGTGTGAAATCCTGACAGGCAACCAGTCTATTATTTCTAAGGCACCTCCTAATACCTTGGATATGATATACAATGCATGTATCAATACTCGGTTAATCATTCTGTTAATCACAACCCCTAAAATCCCTTCATCTGTCAATAAAATAAAGCATTCCAACTGTTGGATCCATTTTATAGATCCAAAGATCGACGGAAGCAACCTTATCTGACTAGCAACGCACAGACCATTGCCTGCACCAACGTCAAGGGGGCGGCAACGCCGTGCAACGAACCAACCAATCGTCAGACAGCCTCCCAGGTCCCAGAATAACAATATGGATCCAGACGCCGGTATCCCCGTTGAACCCGCCCCATCCATCTTCAACTACGTTCTCTCCTTCCTACTTGTCGGCGTCGCATGGGGCTTCACAACCCCCTTTATCCGCCGCGCAGCAGCAGACTTCAACGCCCGACAAGAAAAGAAAGCAAACGAATCGAACTCCCTAGGACGCGGACGAAGAATCTCACAGGACTCGCCGGAAACCGGGTTCACGCACGCGGGGCAGAAACAGGAATTGCTCTTTCGGGAGGAAGACCGCGACTCCGGTGACGACGAGGAAGGCGTGCGGAGACGGAGTACGAGTAGCAGTTCTGTGAGCTGGACGCCGAAGACTGGGGGTGCAGATACGGGGGTGGATGGTGGAATTGCTGGACGAAGTGGGAGTCGCGATGCACAGGATAGGGAAGACAGCGCGGATGAGGAGCAGGATGGTCTACCCACGCCGGCGTGGAGGCATGGAGCTCCTGTGAAGCAATCGTGGCTGCGGGTGAAGGTTGTTACTGTTTTCTGGACGGTTGTTAATCTGCTTCGCACGCCTGCGTATGCGATTCCCTTGGTTATCAATCTTACGGGTAGTATTTGGTTCTTTTTGCTTGTTGGAAAACATGGTATGTGCCCATTCCTTGGGTTTCCCGGGCTTCTGATGCTGTGGGTTTGAGGTGTGGAGTTGCTGACTAGTTGCTGTGTAGAACTCTCTTTGACTGTGCCGCTTGCAAACTCGAGTGCGTTCTTATTTACTGTTCTTGGGGAATGGTATGTTGAGCGCAAAGTAATCGCGAAGGAGACGTGGTTGGGGATGGGGCTGGTACTTGGAGGGATTGCATTATGTGTGCATTCTAAGAACCAAGCTTCTTAAAGTTGATCTGATTTTGGATTAGGGAGTTGGTGCTGCTTTATATGGTGTCAATAGACTTGGTGCACGCTAGAGATTTAATGGAGCAACGTACCTTGTTTGGATCCTCTGAAATCTTGTAGCGGATAAAAGTATCTCACTATATTCACTTACCACTTCAAACTTCACATAACTAAACATTGACTACTCAGTTCCTATGACGCGAAAACACACCTTCTGTTCAATAAACATAAAGTTTGTGGATAATCAATACTTCTCCATATCTACAGATAGCGTACACAAATGCCCCACCATTTAAACAACACACAAACCATGAACCAAGGAATACATATGCAAAGGCAAGCACAAAATATGCACCAAGTCGAACAATAAAAAGGATCAAAAACCAAAGAGATCACGACATCATGTCATTCCGCATTTCACAAAGGACGAAAGGAGTATCGCAGGGAAGTCATCAAACGTAGTGCATTTTCCATTTCCATTTCCGTTTGCGTACCGGGCCCGCCGTGGTAAATCCGGATAAAATCAGGGGATATATGAAGACATAGCATTGCTGCTGGCGCAAAGTAACACAATCGTTATGCTTAAAAGTTCACAGAATCAAACGCCACGGAACTAGAATATGAATGTTAGTTATGGTCAACAAGAATTCTAGTGTAAGGAAGATAACTTACCATACGAACAACCAGGTACCACATTGCACCTATAAACTTGAACATTGACAGAGCAGCGACACTCCAGAGAACAACTTCCATGTAAATCATGGACCGTTCGGTCTGGGCATCTTCGGAACTGGTGTCGTCCTCGAAGGTCTCCAAGCCGGCAGCACTCAGAACAACAGCACCAAGAGCAAAGTTGCAGAATACCCAGGCGAGCACGACCGCACTGCGGAATCCTTTGTAGTAGTCGGCTTGCTTGTCTTCCTCGGAAATAACAGCGACCTCCTTTGGGGGCTTCATGGCAAACTTGGCCAACTCCGCCTCATACTGGTCGTTCAGATCGCCATCATCTTGCGGAATGTTGACGTCGACCTTGCCACCAGGTTTGAGGTGCGCAGAGGGCAGTTTCTCGGCCTTGTCATCTCCCTTGGTGCCCCATGTGATATCGTGGGTGTTGCAGAAGGCGTAAATGTTGAGGACGTTGATGTAGGTTGGCGTGAGCAAGATGTATTGAATGAACTGGAGGATGTTAGAAGACTGGACAAAATTAGATCCGCAGGATCACTTACACTAGTGAACATGTGCCATGGGTCCAAGAAGATGAACGAGGCGACGAACCACATGACATAGGTTGATCCAAGGGAGACGATGATAGAAAAGAACGTCTTGTTGGTGAATAGTTCGCTGACAGTAAAGCTGTTTGAGGCTACCTCTTTTTGGATCGATTTGACCGTGACGAAAATGGCAGCGAATGTAAGATATATCATGATCACGATCCAGAAATAGACCATGGTCATATAGAACTTGTTGGATCCGCCGGGTCGATTACCAAGAGCCAAAACGAAGCACGTCACGAGAGTTGCTAGGTATAGCCATTCAAAAACAATGCCAAGCACCTTACCAGCAGTACCCAGTAGATCATCTGAGCCTAGGTATGTTGTCAAGATGTGGAAAACCAAGAAGAAGTTACCCTGCGCAAGGCGTTAGCATAGACAAAAAAAGAGAACGGTGGATGGGACAGAAGCGTACAATTCCAAACCACGCGAAAATCATCGCAATTGTCTGATAGACGAACTCGATCATCAACATAAACTTGCGAATTAAACTGTGGTCACTGCGGAAGATCTGGTAGAAGTGGGCAATGGCGTAAACTGCAGCAAAGAAACTACCATTCAGCCAACGACGACGCTGGAGAATAAATTCGGCCATTTGATCAGGCACATCGGTTTCACCAGTCGACGACTTAACGTACTGAAGGAGCCATCTGCATTTCCGCTTGGAGACAATCTCGAAACACAGGATTCGATCCTCAGCCAAGTACATGTTGGCTGTGAAGATACCGGCATTGGCACCGTGCATCTTCTCGCCGAGGAAGTACCGTTCTAGTGGACCTTGACCGTTCTTGTCGTTCTGGAGTGCGACAAACCGGTAGGCGGAGAATGCACCAGGCAGCACAGAAATGAAGCCAAATGAAGACTCGAGCGGTTTATCGAGAATATTGCTCAGCTTGTACTCAAAGTTTTGACCAGCCACCAGGGGGTTCAGCAATTTCTTGCCGTGCGACAACATGACCTTGATCTCACCACATGCACCACCGCACATGGGCTCAACATCGAAGGCCTTCCAGAGGTGATAGATCGAATCCTTGCCAGGTTTGGTACCCGCATCCAAGAGGACACAGATGTTGGGATCCAAGATACGACCGAAAGCTTGGAAGAACCATCTATGAGAGTTGATTTTCTTCTGGTTTTTTTCTTTCAAACAGAAAATCAGCTGCACAGGAGGACCGGAACGAGGCTTCAGGTGCACTTGAGTGCCCTTTACTTCCAACCCAACTTGCGTGGTGTACTCGTAGATATGGGCGGTAACGTCCTTGCCGTTGACTTGTTGCTTCGCAATTCCGTCCTGGTACACACCCAGACCTGCCAGCACAGCGCGCGTCCGAGGGTTGATCTTGGCACGACCATCGCTAATGATACAGACTACAATCTTCTTCCACGAATCCTTACCCCACGTTTTGCTGCTTGTGCGCGAGCACATGTAATCAATATTCTTGAAAACACCAGACATGGTGCGCGCGAAGAGGAAGTCGTCTTCATTGTACATGGTCACGACGATGAAGAGTTCAGTGTTACGAGGCTTCGCGAAAAGCTTCTGACGGAGGGTAAAGCGCTCTTCGAAGAAATCTGCAGGATCGCATGTCGCTGCTGAATATCGCATGTGCGTGAATTCATCGCGACCTGGTGGCTCTGCGTGGGGTACTTGGCTGAGCAGTCTCGGCGCAATGGGACAATCGAGGACGAGGTTGCCATTGAAAAGTTGGACTTCTTTCACTGTCTTCCAACGGCGAATAGGCGCTGGGCTGGGCGTCGGGGCCGGTTCGTCCTGGAACTCGGTATACGGGTCCTGCCCGAAGGGGTTTTCGCCCGGTTGCAGCATGGGCTGGTCAACGTCAAAGGGAGTGTGTCCTCCCTCCGGGTACTGACCTAGGTCATAATCATCATGTGGAGTGTGTGTAGGCTGGTAGGGTTGGGTATAGTAGGCGTCATGATGGGCTTCTGGGTCTACCGAATATTCGTGACCAGGATAGGGACGGTGTGCGTCGTAAGCGTCATGATGGCCGTAAGAGTTATCAACATGTTCGACGGAGTACTATTTCCAAGGTATATTGTCAGTATTGATTTGTACACAGCGTATTTCGCTCTTATCTCGGAATACTCACAGTAGGTTGTTCGGCCAAGCGATCACTGGATGGCATGGGAAGATGCGACTGAGGCACATATGGGTTATCCGAGAGTTGATAGCCATGTTCCAGTGGTCGCCCAGGGGAAGGACTGCGATTGCTGTATCCTGTGAGATGGGAGGGATTCAAGATGGGCGAGCCATGCTCGTCTCCGAACGGGTCTGGTCGCGACATCGTTAGTTTTGAGATGTAGGAGATTCCTTAACGAGAGCCTGAATGGCAATAATTTGACAGGATAAATCGTACTGAGACCATTGAACCAATAGCCAGCACTGATTTGAGAAGTTTCAGAGAGATGGAGAATGCGTGGGCAATCTGAAAAGAGGGACCAATAAAGCTAGAGGAGTACGTACCGGTGCCTACACGATTGTAGGCCATAATGGAGGAGCCTTGGGATCGAGTTCAGCGAAATTATCCCACCCCAGGTGTGTAGCAGGGTTTATTGGAGATTGCGCCAGGAGCGCCAAGTGGAATATTAAGCGTCAGCGGGACAGATCCAAGTTCTCAGTGTCGTTTCAAATATGGAGGATTGCAAGCAAAATTTGATACGAGAGGGTATATGGATTATGGACTGTCACACGGTCGTGCAGAAGGCGAAAAAGAACAGCAATCAAAGAATGTGGAATAACTCCGGGCTGCTGTTGTTTACGACACTTTCGATTCCAGGCCACGATAGGGTGGATATGGAGACGAATCAGAAATGTCTGTGCAGCTCCGCACTGCCTTGTGGAGATATCTTCACACGCTGATTAGGCCTGTGAAGAGATGCAGGGAACAGTAGAGAAAAAAAAAGCAGATTCTTAAGATGGTTCGGAACAAAAAGCCCCAATGATATTGCAGGAAAGAATGGACGTCCTGAAACCATTGAGCCACGGGTTGTTGTAAGAGGAGAAACTCCACCCGTTGGAGTGGACGATCTTGTTACTGGGCCAACTGACTGGAACTCAGCCACACAAGGCTAGTTACTGTGGCTCATCCATTATCTCAGCCCTGGAGACCCAGTGCCTGTCAACAGCCATTGGCAGCCATTGGTGGCCCGTTCTCATTTGCCATATTCATTTCTTTTTTTAGCATCCAAGATCATTGGATGCCACACTGTACTTCGTACTATTGTTTTTCTTGACTAAAAAACACCTGCCTGTTCCAACTATGAATAGGTGATCTACCTCTAGCTTCAATCTGCTAGGTTTGTGCCTTGACACATCTTTTAGTCTTTGCTTTGTTGGTTCTTTTTTTTGGTGTATGACATATGTGCAGAGATATGTGCAGCATGTACTCCGTAATGCAAGTGAAGATATCTTTCCAAAGCTGGTGGGGGCCCCAACTTAGGGCCTATCGATAACCTCCCCCCCCCGCCTTGCATCGTCAAACTCGAACCAGACCCTTCCTTGTATATACTATTGTGTCACTTACTTCCTAGCTCTACATATCCAAAAAAAAAAAATCACAAGATCCCTTGATCCCTGCTACCCCACTATGGCTTCCAACTCCAACGTACGCCCCGCCAAAGTGTTATTTGTCTGCCTGGGAAACATTTGTTCGTCATTATGCTCAGTTTTCCCCTTTGCAATATGCTAATCCTGTCAAGGTCGTTCCCCGATGGCCGAAGGAGTGTTCCGCCACCTGGCTGGCGCGCACCCCTCCATCGGTGAGATTGACTCCGCCGGTACGGCCGCCTACCACAGCCTCGAACCGCCCGACTCCCGCACCATGTCTACTCTGCGCCGCCACAAAATCACCAACTACGAGCATGCTGCCCGCAAAGTGACACGGGAAGACTTCCTCACCTTTGACTACCTGCTCGCTATGGACAAGTCGAATCTCCGCGACCTGCAGGATGTGCGCGACTCGGTCATTGCGACCCTGCAGAGGAAGACTGACAACAAGCCAAGCTCGAAGAGTACGCGGTCGCACGTAGATGCTGCCATTGGTGCTTACGGGGCTGATACAAAAGTTGCCGAGGTGCGGTTGTTTGGTGACTTCGGCAAGGGTGGAAAACTGAATGATCGCATTGGCGGCGGTGAGGTGGTGAAAGATCCTTACTATGGGGGTGCTGATGGGTTCGAGGAGGTCTACCAGCAGGCTGTGAAATTCACCCAAAACTTCATGGAATACTTAGAGCAGAACCCCATTCACTCTGAGTGAGCGCGGCTGGCAATACACTGGGGGCAAAAGTCAAAAGGGCTGTGGGCCTAAAGAAGGCGGTTGTTTTATTGATACCCTACGGCAAGATATAGATTGGGTTGGGCACGTAACGAAATTAGAATATACAGTGTTAAATATAGCTAGCAATATCGAGAGAAGTAGTCGGTATAGTACAAAGAGTTCTGGATGGCAACAGAATCTATAAATGGCGGCGCAACCCAGGCAGCGTTCGTTCCACCAAATTGCCAGATCATATCTTCTCGCTGATCTTGATAGCGGTCCTACATCCAAAACGAATGACATCGATGAGTGGGTCGTAGGGCTTCGCCTCCTTTGAGTCGTTGGCCACGGCATGGTCGAGATGTTCTAGTTCCTCATCACGAATTCTCCGGAATGTGGCCAACATTTCTCTAAGTTCCTCATCCAGCTCCTCTCCCCGCCTCTCGGCATCTGCCTCCCAAGACAGAATCTCTCTTACTTGGTCGTTGTAGTGCGATCCAATTTCAGTCTCCACGGCTTCAGTGCACGCCATCGCAGCTTCACGACCCAATGCCGCCGTCGACCAACCCAAAAATGTGGCAGCTACCTCCCATGCCGGATACATAGCGGTCGGACGGATTTGGTGCTTGGCGATAAGGTGGTTGAAGGTCTTGAGGTGCCCTGCTTCCTGGTCGTACATGTGTTTCATCAAAGGTCGAAGGTGTGGGTATGAGCGGACGATCTGAGGCGTTTGGGCTTTGTAGATCAGCGTCGCCGCGAGTTCACCGGCTTGATTCACCCGTAGCGCGCTGTCCATGAATTCTCGCTGCTCTTTGCTGAGAACATATAGAGGTTTGGAACTGGGAGTGTCGGCGGTAGTTGAAGCCTGCCGACATTGGCTGTGCTTGGATGACGGCGCGAGGAAATCGAGAAAAATAGTAGTTGTTGCCGGTGGGAAAGAACGGCAATGTGACAAGGCGCACCTGCGCAGAATAGGTAAAGACACCATCGAGAGATTAGATTGGACTACTCATGAAACCGACTTCAAAAACGTAGCTCGGAGGTCGCGTATTGACCGCTTAGACCACCTTGGCGCTGCCGCGCGCTTACTATCAGCTTGGCATTGAACGTCATGAAGTTAACGGCTAAGGCCAACTTGCGACGACCATCTACGCGATTTTTACGATACCCTCCATTACATCCTCCCTTCGTCCCGTGTATAGAGTGTTTGTTGAATTTGGGACATTACTTTGTCCAGAACAGACATTTTGGACTACTTTTGCAATCTCGCCTACTTCTCTATATTTGGAACGTGTCCTGGAAAGGAGGGAATAAGTCCATAGGAGCACGAATACTCTCCTATTGTTTTGGTGGTTGAATGCCTATTGATATATAGGCCAGCTATTTATTGGGTTCAATTGAGGGTATAACTGTATTGAGAGATATTCACAATGGCGGACGATTTGGATGCTGAGCTGCTCGCTTTGGCGGGTGACTCTGAGGAGGAAAATTCACCACCCCCTAAATCACCAGCTCACTCCGCTTCTTCACACTCCCAAGATCGAGATACCTCACCTGCAGCCATGGGTCGTAAGGGAACTGCCAAATCGGTGGGCCGCCGATCCCGCAAGGTCGCGAAAGATGAATCGGAGGGTGAAGTGTGAGTAGTGCCCCTCTATTTTGATATCTAAGCACCTTATTGACCTGACGATATATACAGGTCTGACGATGGATCTCATCGCTCGCTTCAGTCTGCTCCCATGTCCGAGTCTGAGTCAGAGGCCGACAACTCCGACGACAACGACGAGGATCGCCCCATTTTCCCATACGATAAGTTGTACTACTCAGCTCAGGACAAAAAGGACATTATGGCTATGCCTGAAATTCAGCGCGAGGAAACCCTATCCGAACGTGCCCAGCAAGTCGATCGCCACAACCAAGATCTGGCTCTACGCCGCCTTCTAGCATCGCGCTCGCGCGAGGAAGCACGGGCGGCCAAGAAAGCCAAACGAAAGGCAGGATCTGCTGGCTTGGATGATAGCCAGCGCAAGAGCTCGCGCCAGAAGACCACTCTTGGTGGCCGCAAAGTCGGAGAAACGTCCGGAGCCATCGAGGCTTACAAGCGCCAGCGTGAGCAGAAGGGCAAGCGGGATGAACTCCGTCGCCGAGATCCTACAAAATCGCGCCGCCGTTCGCGCTCTATGGGATCTGATATTTCTGATGAAGATGGTGATGCGGAGAGTGATCTTGAATTGGATGACCGCGTTGGCCGTTCTGTTTCCATTCCCAAGGATGACCCGCCCGCCGAGCTTCGGGAAATCCGACGAGCTCAAGTTGGACGTAATAACTTTGCTAAAGTTTGTTTCTACCCCGGATTTGAGAACGCTATGATCGGCTGCTACGCTCGGCTCAGTATTGGCCCGCACCCCGAGACTGGCCAGAATGAATATCGCCTGGGCCTGATTACTGGTAAGAAGTTATGTTGCCTCGCTTGTTCATGCACGCTGACGTT
Organism: Penicillium sclerotigenum; assembly: GCA_928213465.1. Taxonomy (NCBI): domain Eukaryota; kingdom Fungi; phylum Ascomycota; class Eurotiomycetes; order Eurotiales; family Aspergillaceae; genus Penicillium; species Penicillium sclerotigenum. The sequence goes on along the minus strand of CAKMRK010001007.1, from coordinate 13,603 downwards.
TCTTTAGGAATCTCTCAGGGCAAGCCATACGCCTTAGAGGGCGAAAACGGTCGATCATTTGTCACGGATCAGTATGTCAAGCTGGCACATGGAAAGGCTATCAGGGACTTCCCATTCGTCACTTTCTCGAATTCTCCACTTACTGAGGTTTGTCCCTTCCTCTCGAATTTTAGAAGCCAACTAACAGTCAATTAGGCCGAATACCGCCGTTACGTTCAGACCCTCGCTGTTGAGGATTGCAAGCTGGCCACAAAGGGCAAGGTTGAGTCGAAGGTTGCCGATATCAACCGTCTTCTCAACCATTCATTCACTCGGGAGGAACTGAACGAGAAACTCCGTCGCCAGGGTGCTTTCGACCAAAAGAAGAATGTGCTCAATCGTCTCGAACTCGAAAGAAATTTGGAATTCGCCAAAGTCAACGGAAATATGGAGGAAGCTGAGAAAATCGAGGCGGAATTGCAGAAACTGCTCAACCCGAGCTTGTCCTGGGGAACAAGCCTTGTCAAGAAAGAGGTCGACAGGGGTCCATCGGAAGCCGAACGAGTCCACCAGATCAACCTTCGCAACCAGAGGCTTAACATTGAGAACGGTCGTCGTGCTCAGCTCGAGGAGAGAAAGGCTGCTAAGAAGGCTGCTGAGGCTGTTGCCCGCGGAGAAGCTGCCCCAAATCCCTTCATGCGTGTGCGAACAGTGGCCAAAACTCACCATGATCTCAGCGGGCCCAAACCCGCTGCTGCCGACACCGCTGCTGTAAACAACCAGAAAGATACCCTTGATACCGCAAGATCTAACGGCAGTCCCACACAAAAGGGACCTGCTGCCTCTCGCGCCACTCACAAGAAGCCCAAGAACGGCTTCATGATTAGCTACCGCAACACCGATGACGAGAACATTGCAGCCCTGGATATGGACATCGACATCGAGATTTAATCTTAATCAAGAAACCCGTTTTGTCCTGCGCTTCGATTTCGTGGCTTTTCTTCGACGAACCAATTTATTGAGAAGGTTCTTTTCTTTGGTTCTAAGATTCGACGATTCCCCCGAACAAGTCTAACTTCTCAAGGGACCGACCCTTGGCGGTGATTGGCTCGAAGCCTCGCCTTCATTGTGATTGTATCTTTTACTTCTGTTTTCTTTCCTTACGCGATATTTGAGGAGTCCGTGGGCGATCTCGGCGTCTATTCAGAAAATGGCATCAAGCTTTGTATTATGGGAATACAGCATGAGCAATACTCCCATCGTTGTTAGCAGCGCAGCAGTTATGTACCGGAACAAAGGTTTCCAACAGAATTACACAAAACCCCCATCAAAAAAAGATTTAAATGAGAAAATATGACTTGCTCGCTGATGCTGATTTTCATAGTTGCCCGTAGTAATAATAAAGCCAAATCACGAAGAGAAATTAGGCGATAAGATAAGGTCACGTGTGGGTCCTAGCAACGCGAGGAACGCGCATCGCGTTCAGACTATGCGCCCTTGAACCTGGTGTCCACTGCATCCTATTTCGGACCTTAGAAGTTTCAAGGGTTGCTTCCAGGTACAATCGATATCATTATGCAAATTATTTCCTAAAACTCACCATAATCCACCATAATACTCGCGACATGTCCTCACCATCCACACCACGGTCGACGCGTTCCGTGTCGCCTGCGGGCGATTCGCCGAACATTATTACTCCCGGCCAGAAGATCAAGGCTATAATGGCTCAATTTGACAGCGATTCGGACGACGATACTCAGATTGCTAAGTCAACAAATGCTGTCTCGAAACTTGATCTAGGGCGTGACTCGGTGCCGGCGGCTGGTATACGCGAGAATGGCCCATTGCACGACTCGGAAGAAGGCTCAGACATCGCAGATGAGGTTTTCCGACCAAAAGGCCGTATGGCTGCCCGTTTACAGGGTAATTCTAGACCAGTCGAACCCGAGAACAAAGATTCAGCGTTTGCTCGCGTGTCAAAAGCAATCCGGTCAGAGAGAAAACAGGGCGAGACGCCCCAGCAGACAGAACCACAACCCGCACCCATCGGTAAATCTAGTGATGATGATGATGACCTACCTACGGCTGGCCCGAGGAGAAAGCACAAATCCGCTACCAATTCCCCCGACAACAGAACGAGCCAAACCCCTCCCCGTTCCAGACCGGACTCTTCTCTCTTTGTATCCTCGCCAGGTGAACCGCATAACGACCCAGACACCGAAAACGAAGACACAGACAATTCCATGAAGAACAAGCCCAAAGCAAACGCTCGTTTCTTGTCTCTTGTCGCTCAAAAGCGCAAGGAACGTGAGGAGCGAGAGAAAGTCGAGGCCGAAAGGAAGAAAGCTATCCGAAGATTTCAGCTGGAGCAGTTCAGCTCTGAGGTACTCTCAGGCGAGGAGAGCGGTGCTGATGATCCGCGTTCTGCGAGCAAGCTCTCCCAGAAGGCTCGTCAGCCCCGGAAAGCCAGCAAGAAGGCACTGGATGAGATGAGGCAGGAGACTCAGCGAATGAGCCGTAACATGCAACTAGCTCACCAGGCCAAGACAAAGAAAAAGATCACCAAGGAAAGCCTCTTCGCCAAATTCAACTTCATGCAACCCGCCAGCTCGGTCGAGCAGCCTGCGGCAACTTCATCGTCAGCAGTCGGATCACAAAATTCTTCCGATGGAGAACTACGGGCCAAAACCAAAGATACTCCGCATACCTCTCCAGTTATCGGCCAGTTAGATCCAACTAAGTTGACCACTGAATCTGAGAATGCCCACGTTCAAGAAGCTGATGTGGATATCGATATGGATGCGGACACTGAAGACTTACCTGCCCCAAAAGACCTCCTGGTGCCAACCCAGCATCCTGCATTGTCCACGGCCCCTGCAGTCCAAGATGTCCCGACTTCTGTACCTGAATCCAAATCTGAGGGTGCTAAATTGAAGAAATTTTCGCGCCCACTGACACAGCCGCCTATCCGCGTGCTGCTTTCCAGGCAAGCGGTTGCGGCGCACCAGAAGGATTTGGACGATTCCGATAGCGATCTTGAGGTGGTAACATCCCCTGGCAAGTGCCGTCGCATTGCAGCATTCGAAAACTTGCCTACTAGGCAGTTGCATGAAGACCCCTCTATGACCAAGCTCAAGGCATTGGCACATCTGACATCTCCTACCCGAAAAATGGCTTCTATGAACTCTGCAGAGCTTTCCGCGAGTCTATTATGGCGGGCCCGACAGCAAGCGGCTAAGGAGCGCCGAGAGCGTATTGAAGAGCTCAGAGCCAAGGGAGTGGTCATTGAAACAGCCGAGGAGCGTGCAGCGATGGAGGATGACATGGAAAATCTCGTCGACAAAGCACGCAAAGAGGCTGACGAAATCCGCCGATTAGAGAAAGCTGCTGAGAAGAAAAGCAATGGCGACGATGACGAAGAAGAGGATATTGACTACGAGCTTTCCGGCTCTGACCAGGAGGGTTATGGTGAGGATGAAGATGACGAAGATGACCAGGAGGAAGAAAACGAGCGCGTCAATGGCGGTAGTGATCTCATTGAACAAGAGGCCGACGAAGACGACGATTCAGCTGACGAGGAGAGTGAGGCCGCTCCTTCAGATGCAGAGAACGAGATGCCTACCGTAAGACGGAAGCGACGAACTCGTGTGATTAGTGATGATGAAGATGAAGACCAACCACAACTACCTTCAACACCTGTGAGAGCCCCGAGTTATGTCCCGCAGTCCGTGGAACGACCCAACTTCCTTGGCATGGGAACACCAGGCGATATGCCCTTAGGTCTTACACAGGCATTTGCATCCACATTGGATTGCAATGGCGCTGGCACTCAGGCAGAATCTTGCACCATACCCTTCTCTCTTCCAGACCCTGGTCGACCAGTTCCTCAACTTCGAAAGGAGGAATCAGAGGTACTTGTCCCAGACAGCCAGCCCCAGCCCCAGGACAAAGACTTTATGGAAGGCTACGCGCAGAGTGTGACCCGAGTATCAGAGTCACCTGCGCCATATGTCTTCTCGGAGTTTTCCCAATCCCAGCTGCCAGACCCAACCCAGGATGAGGGCTTTGTATTCTCGCCATTTGATCCTGCGAAAAGATTCAGGGGAACCCCGCCCATGTCTACCGTAGACACGGTCCTTGTTGGTCAAAGTCAGTCGCCCATTGTTGACCGCAAACGCAAAATGTTACGGCGAGGACGTGCAACTGAACTTTCTCAAGTCGACGAGGATGATAATGAAGGTGACTTTGAAATCGGCCCTAATGCCTTCGATGTCATGAGGAAGAATAAGGCTGTGAAGAAGGATCCTGCTCCCCAATACGACAAGAAACACAGCAAGGCGAAAGACATTGTCGACGAGGCAGCCGAAGAATCTGAGGATGAATACGCAGGCCTTGGAGGTAACAGTGACGAGAGCGATGGCGAAGAAAACGCCATTGATCGCCAAATGATCAACGATAACAGTGGTGAGGTGGTTGATGAGAAGCAACTTGCCGCACTCAACGCGTATGTTATAGTCTGGTACGCATTTAATGAGAATATGCTAACATTTGTATAGGGTCCATGATCGTAACCGTGACGAGAAAGATGTCGCCAAGTTGATGAGAGATATTACCACTGGAGCCCTCCGTCGTCGCAAGAATGCGGATGATGACTTTGATCTCGATGACTCGGATGATGAGCACTTAGCCCGCCGCCGTGAGAAGCAACGCGAGTTCGCTAAGATGCGCCGCGCTCTCCTTGCAGACGAGAAAATCGGCGAGATTGCCGAGAACCCCAAGAAGGCCGCATTCTTCAAGGCCGTTGAGGATCGTGAAGTTGATGATGACTTCAATATCGACTTCCTGGAGGAAGAAGAGGACGGCTCCCAAGGAGGGGCATCCCAGGACCCCACTTCGGGAGAACAGCTTGATGATGCGGCGAGCGATGGTCAGAACCGTAAACGCCCTCTCGAGCCATCAGCTGAGGATGCAACCAACCGTCCGGCGGCTCGCCTCCGTCGCACACCCGCCAGCGCAATGTCAAAGAAACCAGCTACCATAGCAGAGATTCGTGAAACATTGTCCTTCCTCACCGAAACCCCTGAATACGACTTCTTCCAGGACAGTGCTTCTCTTGACGATGCAGAGAACGAGGAAGAAGATGAAGATACTCACGGCGTGGAAGAAGGCGATCACAACCAACCACAATCGGACAACACCTTCGCCAAGCCCGTCAACCCACGCCGTACGCGCGGAGTCGTAGTCGACCGCCTTGCCCTCCTCCGACAAGCATCCTCTAACTCCGCCACAGGCACCAACACTGGCTCTTCAAACTCCAAGCTCGCATTCCACAGCAGCAGCGGCGGAGAGGGCCCAATTGGATTCCGGCCTCCTCAACTTCTGCGTCGTGTTACGACTGGCTCCTCATCTTCTAGTAGCTCGAGCTCCTCTAACCGTGTCTCCAAAGCCGCAGCTTCGGGTCCCAAGAAGGGCGGCGCCGTCAACTCGTATACAGCTGCGCGTGAGCGCGAGCGCGAGAGGGAACTCCGCATCAAGCAGCGCACCGGGGGATCTAACATTGCCAAGCTGCTGGGTAAGCATACTGGTGGTGGATTGGGTGGCCTGGATAAGGGCCAATGGGATTGAATGGATACCTGCAAGGAACTAGTGATGTCTTCTTTCTGCATGTGCGTGCGTTGCGTTTTTATGTTATGCTATGAGGGAATGGGATTGGTTTTGCGGAGTTAGGGTCACATATGGATTTGGGCATTAGGCGCATTGTTCATGATAGATCCGCTACATATTCAATCAAACATTATGATTGCACATTTCTCTATTGATCTTTTATAACATAAGGACAAAGTCTAAGTCTTCAGTAATCTAAATGTTTTCTCTTTTTGCTCCACAACGAGACAAGGTACTGATAGGTCCTTTGTGGATTCCACATACCAAAAAAAGAAAAAAGAAAAAAAGAAATTGTTGTGCATCATCCGTGAATCGAACACGGGCCTCGTCGATGGCAACGACGAATTCTACCACTAGACCAATGATGCTGAAGGACCTGGCGAATCTGAGAGCTGATTCGTTGGTGATGTGAGTGAGCCCTCTATTAATGTACAAGAGCACCTTCTTATTGGAATATATCTAAATGGTTCAAATCCCAGATCGCTTCACAAAATGGCATATAATAAATAATTATTAGACTGAAAGAAAGCCAAACAAAGTCTGTAGAAAGTGTCAATGTTATTGTGATCAGTCAATATCCCCAAAAGTCCTTCGATACAACCACCCCTAGACCTCTTCCCATACGGTGCAAAACGTACCGTGATATTTTGAACACGATGGACGTAAATCAGTACAGACGATGGAAATTTTTATTTCTTTTGTTCTTCATAGTCGTAAAATCCTCGGCCATTCTTGACGCCCAGACTTCCACCTTGAATCATCTTCCGAAGGTATTCCCGCGGCTCTGTAGGAATACCAGTCCGAGATTCGGCGTAGTGATTCTCAATGTCCAATACAACGTCTAAGCCGACAACATCCATTTGTTCACAGGGGCCCTTTGGCGTCTTCAAGACGTCTTTGACAAGGGCATCAATTTCTTTAGGTGTGGCAACGCCTTCAGACAAAGTGAGAAGAGTCTCTCGCTTGATAGCAGCCCAGATCCTTGAAGATTCTTATAAGTCTAATCGTATAGTAGCAGAGAAAGAAGAATAACTCACCTGTTGTATATGTAGCCAATAGAGTCTCTTTTGACGTGGAAAGGTGAGAATCCATGTTCTTTACATTGCTCCAACACTAGATCAATCAGTTGAGGATCGCTATCCTTGTGGCCCATGATTTCAATTGCTGAATTCCAAGTTAGTGAATCGAACAGGAAACAACGATAATTTGGAAATAACGACAGGGATTACCGGATGTCTCTGGTGGCCAATCTGACACAGGGTGTTAGCAAAGTATTCCATTTAACATTGAATAGTCACTTACAGCAGTGCGCGCTCATAACTCGTTTGTTGTTATTCAAGCTCATGCCCTCAATAATCTCAAAGATTCCATAGCTACTCGAGTTCGAAGCAATGATTGTGCGTTCAGGTGCAAGCTCATCAAGTTGGGTGATCAATTGCCGCTTCAGTTGCAAGTTTTCCGGCACACACTGGTTTCAGGTTATATCAATTAATCGGTCCTAAATATCGGTAAAGAGTTAAATCGTACCTCAACAACGAGCCACGCATCTTTTAGTGTAGATTGCAAAGAAGAGGGTTGAGAAGTCTCAATCTTCCCCCAATCCCCTTCGTGGTCTGTAGCATCCGCACGAAGTTGCTCCACATACTTGAGACTATCTTGAAGCTGTTGATCTTGGAGATCTACCAGATGGACAGTGCCACCTCGGCTTGACCACTTCAACACGTTACCACCAAGATAGATGTTCATGATTCTGAGTAGCAACACTTACCATGTACGCAAGGCGTCTGCCTTGGGTACCAGCTCCGATGGTTACAACAGACCCCTGTGGCTTTTGAATACCTTCCATCTTCAATGTTGAAGCAGAATGGTACCTCCACGTCGAGTTTCAAGACTATGATGATATTCGAGGCAATGAAACCGGTCTAATTCGTGAACGGTTCAGGAAGATTTCACAGTGCGAGGAGGATAGATATCACAACATAAGTTCGGAGTTCAATGCGCAGTTCGGTCCCCGCACCCGACGGATATGCGGGGTGTACCAGCGGGACATCGCGGCACATTGCGGCACATTGGAAGGGCCCGGTGTGTTTGATTGGTTACGTATATATCAGTACCGAGGCATTTCAACGTAAGACTAGACATTTTCGGTTTGATCGTTGCCTTGTAGGATAATTAGGTAGAAAGGCGTTGAAAGGGTCTAATTAATCTGTGCCTTGAGTAGAGGAAGCGCGAACAAAACATGCATTATTTCCATTGCTTGGTGCTCCTCCGCAGTATGAATGGGGTTGAGAGGGCTTGAGGATTACAACAACGTTGACGATAACTGACAAACATGGCCAAAGCTGGTCAGCCACATCTCGACCGAGGTCCTTTGGACAACCGTTCCCAATTAGTTTTGATGCCAGGTCGTCCGAGAGAATAGACTCTGTCGGTGGGTGCGAATACACCGAACCAGAAACGGGCATTGTGATCTAGCCGAATAGACAAGAAACACGCGATGGATAAGCGTCTTCAATGCCATCTGCAGATTGATATCCTCGTTATAATTTCGGGGTTCAGATTCGAGATTGCGCAATGAGAGCTGGTGGGAGAGGAACACCCCTCTGCGGGAACTGCGCAGCTCACTGCTACCAAGGAAGTTTTAGGGCGGAGAGAACGGTGGTGTGTAGTGTGTTTCGGAGAGCGAAGTACAGTGCTGGAGTACCAGAGGGTTAAGAGCAAGAGATTTGGAAATTGTCGTGTGTCAGTTTGGGATATAAGAAAATATCTATTTCCTAGAGCCCAACGAACTTTGAGGTTATCGTCTTGACTTGTGGTTCGATATAAACCGTCGATGATTTACCCTGATCGAGTTCAACTGTGCATCTGCCGTGTTTTGACAAGAGCTTTTACGGGAAAAGCTCCAATTTCTCTGCCAGCTTCAGGAGATCGGGAAGTTGCTTCGCTTCAAAGGCATCTGTACTAACATGTTTTCGAAGCAAGTAGCTCTCCCAACCTGCATCCCTTGCTGCCTGGTAGTCCTTTTTAAAATCATCCCCAACGTGCACAGAGATAAACTTCGTTCTGCTGGTCAACCATGGGCGGGCAACCTTTAGAGCCTGCCGTCTTGCCACGTCGAAGATTAAGCGATGAGGCTTCTCTTGGCCGGCCTCATAACTCGTAATGACCATATCAATATCGAGGTCCAAATTGGAGTCAGCATGATCTTTGTTGTGTTCCCCGGCGGCGTCTTTTTTGATACTTCGTTCCTCAAACCCTGGAAGATCCATACTTGATTGATCCTGGTCGGCGCGAATATCACCAACCGTCAACCCCAGCGACTTCAGTACAGCGGGGACGCGGTCGTCCGAATTGGATATCACCCCCACAACGATCCTATCAAACGACCACTTATGCGCTGACTTGAGTTTGCGCAGTCGGCGGAAGAAGGGTAGCACATCGTCATAGAGCGCGTACCCCTCGGGACCAGTAAATCGATCTAGTAGTGTTGCTACCATGGCATCGGGAACACGCTCTTTGGTGTTCCCAAGACGCGGCCCTCCATTCTCCGTAGATAAAACACGCCTGAAACTCCCTCTGATCACCTCCTCCCACCATTGCCTCGGGCCCCCATATTGACCTCGGAGAACATCCGCGCGACCGTAATTTGGGTACTGATGCATCTGCGCACGATAGCTATCCCGGAACGCGGATTTGAGCTTGTCCGGGGTGACAGTAGTGCGCGATAATCCGAATTGGTGCGCGGTCGCGGCATATTGCTCGGGGATGGGGAGACGCGGGTGGAAGAGGGTGTCGAACGCATCGAAGGTGAGGAGAAGAGTGCGTGAAGATGCCGGTATAAGGCGAGTAGATTGGACCGACATTTTTTGGCTAGAGTGGAGTGGTCTGTGTTGATACAAGGGGTGTTCGAGATGTTGAGATTCGCGCCCTACGCAACGGTTGGCCCCACTCTTTTGTTGACTCCCCTCATCCTCATCTTCCCTATCTTTCTCATATTCAAGACGGAATTTGCGAAACCCTCAACATTCCAATGCTTGTTCCTGTCAATAACAATGAATGGGGATATTCTAACCTCGGCTCAAATTGCTGAATCGGTTATGCACTTGTTCAACACAAACACAAGCAAAATGGCCTCATCGCGCATGTCATTAAGTTCTATGCTGCGCCTTTAGTTTATGGCTCTAACTAACTAGATCTCTGTTTGTTGAATTGAGTCAGAAACAATTCCATCAAATTGTTGAAATCCATGACGGGGAGAGGTCCTAAGGAACATGTGCCGTGAGAAGAGCATATGTTGTATACCTCCATATAGACGTTGAACTTTAGAGATATGTAATTAGCGAATGCCGTGATATCCCCACGAAAGTATCTGACTATACAATCCTATTAGCGCTTATCTACTTGTGTAAATTAACTCCTCCATATTATCACTACTTTCCAATTATCATAGCCAGGTGGTTCGTTTAGCTCCGGCAGATGATCCCAATACTGAAGCCACTTGTTGTGACTATGCAATTAATGCCTGCGTGGTGAGAAACATCCGATCATCTGTCGATTTGCCAATTCTCGTATTACGAGACAATGCAAAGTTTCAACCCGTAGTATATGAAACGAAGAACGTGTTTCATAAAATGGCAGGACTCCGCATATTCGACGAAGGAAATTCATGGTTGGGCCTAACATCGGCGTTACTACCATTGCTGAACCGCGATAACAGATTCAACAGTCGCACCCAATTCTGTTTGGTTCGGCATGTCTAATAATAAATAGCAGACGTGTGTTCTAGGCAATTATGGGTTGCCCGGATTTGGAACTGCTAGGGCTAAGGTTCTTACTTCCAGATCCAGAAGGTGATTATACAAATTGCCTGAAGTGGGTCCTAAAACGGGATTCTGCTTATGGCATGCTTGGTAAGGACGTTGGGAGGATCTTGATGATATCCACTATCCACTTGGCGAGTGTTCCATTGCTTAGACTATCCAAGAGCCTGGTTGTAGGTAGAGGTGGAACGGTGGCTGAAAGAGACAGGGGACTTAATAAACGCCCCTTTTAGGGAATACACCCGTACGGAGTAGACGAATCAAAGTCCAGGGACCATATACCCCATACGGCTGCAAGTTTTGATTGTATCTACAACATACGTCAGCGGCAGAGCTGGGAAAACGCTTTCCCGGGAGAATGAACAGAATACCAAGACTATTTGGGTGTACGGAATACTTCCGCTACGAATTGCAGAAAGTCTAATGATTGAAGTGGAGGCATGTTTATTTGGTTTGAGACTCCTTAAAACAGTAATTTAAGCACTACAACATCCAGGACCAACATACTTCATCTGGTGTACAATAAATGTATGTAGTCTCAAGGTGTACTATGTACAAGCTCTTTTCTCCGTGGTCGTGTGCCGGCTAAACGCTTAGACGGAAACTTACCAGAAAATTCTCCGGGGGCTGTGTTAGTTCAGGAACAAGAAAAACTACCCTTATCAGATCGCACTATACTTAATCGGTGACAGTTGACGAAATTAAAATATCCACGATGAGCCCATGTTTCGCCATGTTTCACGCCAGGTCTTCATTGATCCACCAGGTTGACTAAACAGGTTCGACGGACTTGTAAAATAGTTAAAAATGGTTGATCTCCTTCCTTGACAGGGATTCTTGATCGGGATTTCGTAGTGAGATCTTATTCCTGCAGACGTCAAAATGAAGATCTTCCAGGCTGGCCCTCTCGCCATTGCTCTCTCTGTCTTTACAGGACTTGCCTCCGCTTCCGTCTTCCAGAACAACACCTATGACTATATTGTGGTCGGAGGTGGCCCTTCCGGTATTATCAGCGCCGAGAAGTTCGCCCAGGCAGGAAAGAAAGTTCTGCTCCTTGAGCGAGGTGTCGGACCAACTGTCGCCACCGGTAACAATGAAACCCTCACATGGGACCACTCATTGACTCCCATCGATCTTCCGGGACTGTCGGCTAACATTGGCGCGCTCGATGTCTGGGGCCAGTATATGTGCACCGACACTCCTGGCAATGCTGCCTGTGTGCTCGGCGGTGGCGTAACCGTCAACTATATGGTCTTCGTTCACCCGCCAGCCCGTGACTTCGACGACAAATGGCCCAGGGGCTGGAAGTGGAAGGATGTCCAGTCGGCTGCAGACCGACTCTACAAGCGCAACCCCGGAACCACCCTGCCCTCTGCTGACGGCAACCGGTATGACCAGGGTCTTTATGCTGTGCTGTCCAAGTTCTTTGGTGGCCTTGGTTGGAAGTCGGTGGACATGATCGAAGAGCCGAATGAGAAGCACCAGATCTACAGCTACCCGTCCTGGAACGTGCAGAACCAGATGCGTGCTGGCCCTGTTCGCACCTATCTCCCCGATGCTGTCAAGCTTGACAACTTCCACCTTGCTCTCCAAACCAAGGTGATTCGCTTGGTCCGTTCCGGCAGTCATGTCACTGGCGTCGAGATTCAGACTGCCTCGGGCAGCTCCGAGATCATCACTGTTGCCCCCCACGGTCGCGTAGTGCTGGCTGCCGGCGCTCTGTCTACTCCTCGTTTGTTGTGGAACTCTGGTATTGGTCGCAAGGCCCAGATCGAGATTGCGAAGAAGAGCGGTGTTGCCGTTCCTCCCGAGGCTCAGTGGATTGACCTGCCTGTCGGTGTCGGTCTCATGGACCACCCCATTTTCCCGATCACCTTCAAGACCAACACCTCATTCGGTCTTGTTGACTACGAAGGGGTCCTTAACGGAACCGACTCTAGCGATATCTCCCTCTACCGCAATCACAGCGGTGTCCTGACCCAGGGCAAGCACCGCATGATCTTCTTCACCTCGGAGGAGATTGATGGCCACACTCAGTACTACCAGGGCTCGTGTGCACCTACTGGTGAGGGCGTGGTAACCATCACCTCGTACATGACCCACGGCCTCACCTCGTCCGGTGTCCTGGGACTTGATGTTAGCGGAAAGACTGTCATCGAGCAGTCGCCCTACCTCCAGACCGCTGCTGACCAAAAGGCCGCCCGCACCTTTATTCAGAAGATGGTCAACGACATCACGGCCTCCTCCACCGGGTTTGAGCTTAAGACTAACACCAATGTCTCGGCCATCTTGAAGGCTCAGACCCCTGGTACACACTACACCAGCACTGCGAAGATGGGTACCGATGATGGCCGTAAGAAGGGCACTTCCGTTGTCGATACTAATACTAAGGTTTATGGAGTGGATAACCTGGTAAGTGGCCTGGAATAGTTTGTTTGTTCAAAAGATGATGCTAATTCCTTTTTTTTTTCATAGTTCATCGTTGATGCCAGTATCCACCCCGACCTCCCAACCGGTAACATTCAAGCCGCCGTCATGGTGGTTGCTGAAGCCGCTGCCGTTAAGATTCTCGGGTGCAACTAAGCTGCTAGTCATTTACTGAGGAAACAGGCCGGTGAAACTTGTGTGAATATCCGCAAAACCAACACACATTGTATTATATATATCAGGATCAAGTATAGAAATTGCATCTCCAAATTGAGTATGTATAGCATATTACAAAGGCATGTTAACATGCCCATAAAAAAGGGTACAAGGGCATAAGGGTACCCCTGAGTTCCCTAGACCCCATCTAAAGTTTAATTCCCCTTTCTTTGGACATCTTTTGCATCTTTTTACATTGAATAGATTGAATATATTGCACATCTTAGCCAGGGATTTGGTAACCCCTATTACCCCTGTCAATCCTCTGATATCTCGTCCGATAACGAAATTACCAATGCTGAATCCTGCAATTTTCCGTGCGAAAATAACGCACTGGAACTAACGCCCCCCCCCCCCCCCCCCCCCACTGGACTATTTGACATTTTAACCCACTGTGGAGGAATAAGATTGCAATCAGCGCTAATATTGCCAACATGGGGTTTAACGTTCTTCTTGCAATTTCTTCTGGTAGACAGACTGCTGATCTCAAGAGAACT